>JBBPCS010000672.1:10187705-10226759 GCA_037974645.1 Hollardia meadi
CTGACAGATGAAGTGAATGACATTGATCATGGCTACAGTACAATGTTCTAGTGGAAAACCCTGGGTCCTGGTATTCAGCGAGATGGTCAATATTATTCATTTCAACTGGTTTTAATGTTGTGGCTGATTGGTGTAATTTTAAGTCATAAAATGTTTGATTGTATTTCTGACATTGAACATCATTTTGACTTTGGAAGAGCAACTCGGATCACTGAGAAAACACATGAGGAAATCTGTGTCTGCTTTATCTGTGTGTATCTCCTTCAAAATGACTGACAGAGTGCCCCTACCAACCCTGATCGTGTGCGATTCTTTAAATTAAGACCCATGGCAAATGTGAACTCAATATATAACGGTAGTTCGATCCAATAAAATTGCATAGGCGGAATTGGGTTCTGATTGAATGATGTATTGGGGCCCCCAGAACACATTTGTATTTTTAAAAAGCACTAGTTAAAACAGAAAACAATGATATGAAGTTAGTAGGAACAAACTGATTGACAAATTCATGAAAAATTGGAATTATGCACCTGTGAGATATGACAAGAAGTATACCTCTGGGGTCTACAGGGATCCCAGTATTAACATTTTTTTGATGGTCCATCTCTAAACTCTTTTAAGACGTGCAAAAACAGCTCTTTTTTATATTATCATTTCAAAATATTCTGTATATCTTTCAGTGGAGGAGAATGTAAGAGTAAAATTTAATACAAGAATTGAGTCTGCACACTAGATAACGCTCCAATTAACATGTATTGCCTCCATGTGTAACGTTTCAGGCCCAAGACCTTCTTCAGACATGAGAAAGTGCACTTTTTTTGGACTTGGAGTAAAATTTCATGACATGATTAAGATACCACTATTGATGCTGCTCCACAGCCTATCCCATGCTCTAGCACAAAGCTTCCCTCAGGGCTTGTCAGGAATGGGCCTCCTCATGTGTGGAATGAGGGGTCAGCTGTGAGCACATGATGAACATGATGAAGAAGGCATGCACTTTCTCAGCAATGCAACAACAGGTACCAGTTTTGAAAAGCAAGTTTTAGTTGGTACAAAATGCCAATCTGTAGACAATAAGCATGATTCAGAGGCCGACAGGATAACAGTGGACTTACATCACGAAACTGCACCATCCCGATCTCTCCTAGTTCGCTGACACAACAGTAGGCAGCTTCTGACTGGAGGAAGAGCTGAGCCAGCGTCATCTCTTCACTTCTGAAGAGTTCCCCCATGTTGCTGAAGGATGTGAGTGCTCAGCACCCCAGAACCTCTAGAAACTAAACATTGATTTTGTCCATTAGTGACACTCAAATATTGGCAAACTTGATTTTCAGTTTCAGTGAAAACACATTGTGAACTGCATATCAGAGATAAACTCGAGCAAAACATGAACGATCTGAGAAGTTCTACATTCAACACTTCGCTCTGCATGGCACACTAGTGTCAAGATCACTAATGAGGGAGGCCTATATCAGTTGTGTGTTAGTTTAGCACATGGGTGAGAAGCAGGCATGAAAAGATGAAAGAAATAAGTCTGCTTGCCCCATGCTGATCACATGATCAGCACAAGAATGCAGTACAGAGAAACGAGTTTTCTAGGGTTCTAGGGTTTAATGCTAAAGTGTAGTTTTTTCTTGGAATATCGTGCAGCTGAACAGCATAACCTCCTACTGTAAAACGACCACACAGGGCTTATCTGTAGATTACAGGGTAGCATGTGACCTGTAGCTCTAGTAAGCCTCGACACTCCCACTACATCAACGCAAAGTGAAAATTTACCCATTGAACACAGCAGAATTGGTTTCCAGAACACCATGAAACTTGACACAAATAACTACACAGTTTAAGTATTTCATAACCTTATTTAACGTTATCTTACATCGACAGTGACTACCGCAACCTTAGCGACCTTCTCTGACAACTGCAGCTTCAACTGTCAAAGCAAATTAACCTGTCAAACAGCTAATGGTTACCAAGAAACCAAATTAACAAGTCACTGTCACAGCAATTTGGACAACGATCCACCAAAACGGTTAACATAATGCAACAACGTAGCACCGTCAGCTAATTAGCAATCATTATCAATAATTAACATTAGTTGACGGGTGCTAGTCAGATTAGCAGGCGTTAGTTAAGTGTAAGGTTAACTTTAATCTTATGAACAGCATAGGTTAACGTTAAACAACAGAGTATTAACAGCAGCGATGTTTCCAAAATTCTTTTCTGATTTAAGGTTGTTAGTTAGCTTAGTTTAGCTAATTTAGCTAACGGTTAATCTAGCCCAGTTTGCAATTTATAGTGTGTAACGTAGTCAGGGCTAACAAGATAGCTAACGCTAACTATGAACACCTGTCGTTCAACATTTGAGATAATCTAGCCCAAAATAATACCATCAACGCGAGAGTAGTTTCAGCCACTTAATGTCTAAACTACCTTGTAATTAAGTAATAGTTTTCAACTCAGTGCCCTTACTGTTTAAGTGGAGAAAGTGTCTGTTTCCTCTGCTTTTCTTCTTGGTTCTGACTGATGGGTGCTTTAAAGCAGACCACTCTTCTTCTTCTTCTTCTTCCGACAGTTGGCATCTTTAACGTTGCATTACTGCCTCCTGCTGGGTAGTCGCGTAATTAGTCCAGGTCTAAATAATACATTCATGAGCTCTCACAAAGTAAATAGCTATTTTCTGCCCTCCACACTGTCTCCATAATCACTTTTCACACTGGTCTCTGTTTGCCATCTTTTTCGTAGGCTATTTGTGTAATGATCACTTTTCTCACTTCGGAATATTTTCTCTTTTTCATCTCAATGATCACAAATACTTGTTGCATATATTCCCTTGTTGAAAATTGGATCTATAATGTAGCCTTAATCTGGTTTGGGCTACAAGTATTTAAATATTTATAAAGTGATGCAATATCTGCTCTCTTTTCCACTTCTGCAAGACACTCCATTATAATTACCACTTTTTTACACTTATACACCACATATATAAAATCTCTCCGTGTTAATCTGAGGTCAAAATAGGCCTATACTCCTTTGTTTCTTGTGAAGAATATAACTTGTAATTGTATATAACTTTAATTAATACTTACTATAACTAGGCTACACATTTATATATATATTCCAATGCTTTTTATATTGCCTTATGCTACTTTTACATTGGGTCTTGATGCTTTCTATGTTTTATGTAAAGCACTTCGAATTGCCTTGTTGTTGAAATGTGCAAATACAAATAAAACTGCCTTGCCTTTTCAAGAAAATGATAAGACATCACGAGTTTTTGACTTTGTGATCAATTTATGAGTATGCACTGCCATCTGGTGGTCACCATATTTAACTGCATTCTGTATATTGTAAGTTTTATTTTTGAATGTTTGACCGGAAGTAACTCTGCACTAATTTGTCTGCCTTGACGCTAATAGAGCGCAGTAGTAATTACTGATTGTGACCACTAGAGGGCAACAACTCAAACTCTGAGATCGACTTTGAAGTTAAATGTAGCTAACCAAGCTAGCTAGCGCCGGCTGTTGCTCAGAAAGTTATCTCTTGCTGACAGGGACAAACTCGCTAGCAAGTTGTAGCGCGGGCCCCTCTGTCGGCGACGAACCTCACCTACCGGTCTTGGGGGAGTTTCCTCAAAGAACTGCTTTCCATCACCGCCCAGAAAGTGTTATTTACAAAGGTAAATTAGTAGCTACCGCATAGGTGTTGGGGATGTATTGCATGTTCTATTCGGGCTTCCTTTAACAATATAACTACATTATAATATAACTAAGTGGGTGACTTAACTAGGCAAGTTAATTCTTCCAAATTAGGTTTGGTAACGTTAGCTACCTACAGAGTTCCTCATATCACCTAGGCTAATTTTCTGACTCCAATAAAGCTTCATTTTCATGAGCACTTTTAAGAAGAGTATTCTCTTGGATTATAGCCTTATGTTCAGAGTCTGAATCTGAATTTGTTTGTCATTGACATTAAAATGATTATTGGCTAGCTAGTGTTGATGTTAGCTAGCATTGACGTGAATTAAAATGAATGTTACTTTGATTGGATTGCTCGTTGTTAGCATGCTTATTTTTGAAAAACAGCAGTAACATTAATGTAGTGGCCATTTGTCAAAATCTAAACTTCAATCAAACTCAGAATCTAAGGGCCACTTTCGCACCACGGGTTTGTAATGTACGCAGGCAAAAGAAGTTCATTGTCCATACAGTTTCTGGGTTTTCCATGATTTATTTTCTCGGGACACAAGCAAGCAAACAAAGAAATCATGGTTCCTGCATGCCTCTCTTGCACTAGTTAAAAACCTGTTAAAAACCATAGGTCCACCCAGGTGCATCATGGTCCTATACTTCTAGCCATGTGAGCTCAGGTGCCCACAATGTTACCCAACTCGCAAACAAAACCAAAATACTAATTACTCAAAAAGCTAAATATTCCAAACAAAAACAACAATAATATTTAAACTTAACAAATAACTAGCAAAAGAGAACTATCAACTCTAATGTAAATGAATCAAACATCGAAATAATCCAACAATATGACAACTAAATACTAACAAAAATAAATGAATAAATAAATAGATATCTCCAACAATTAATACTGATAATTATTGTTTTCATAAAGAGCTGTTTTAAGAACAAGTTTCTGGTGTACATGCTTGAAAGGTCCATACCATAGACTGAATGGTCCATACAAGCTAAGAAGCTGCAACAGCCTATTAATACTTCTGGTGAGCCCTTTCAAAATAAACTGACAAAGTTGAAGCAAATGATTATGTTTATTGTTCTCCTGTTGACACAGAGACTGCAGCTCTGCATTCTTTAGTGAGAATTGTTTGTTGTTTACTATGTTGACTGACAATGTGTGCTGCTCTTGACTGTTATGTATCTCGAAAATCTCGAAATATAAGATAAGTATATGTAAAAGAAAAAGAAAACCATTATCAGACATTACTTTGGTCTGATCTGATGTTTATCGTGGTACTGGACCTTGTTCGTGGTGGTCCTCACCTTTCCCTGTGTGTTATGTCACCATGATAGGTGGAGTCTGGACATATGCTGCCCTGTACGGACCAAATGGGGTGGAACTCCAGCAGCAGGGGGAGCCGGGGGCGTGGGCCAGCGGTAAGAAGGGAAAAGTTTGACTGGGTGATTCCACAGGGAGCACAGGCATTTGAGTCGGGGCACACATGCCTCAGCTGTGAGAGGCCCTACTCCCCTTGGCTGGCTGGCATCCCAGAGCAGAGGCAGAGAGAGAGAGACATAGTGTGTGAGGCTGAGGGCGAAGAGAACATTTAAGTGTAAAGTAGACTAGGAAGAGGCAAACGAGTGGTTTGGAAAGTTGTCTGAAAGGAAAGAGAAAGGAATAGGGACTGAGTTCTGTGCAGCGTGGCTCCTGCAGGTTGTTTTACAGTAGTGTATTTTTATCTGTCGTGAGTGTGCAGGCGGTTTGTATTTGGAGCTGACAGCCATGGCGGATACAGGTGTCAAGAAGGAGCACGCAGCCCTAGAAGAAGTGCCTTATGATGACGACGAGGTAGCTCTGGTGGGTGCTGCCACGGAGCCGGCAGTAGATTACAATGACCCAGCTGAGGAGGCGGATCTGGTGCTGGCCACTGGCTCTGGAGGCAAGAGTGAAGCGCAGATGAACGGGGTCATGGTTCTGTCTCTGCTAGACAAGATTATCGGGGTGGTAGACCAGATCCAGCAAACCCAGAACGGGCTTGAGGCCCGGCAGGAGGCCATGGAGAAGTCCGTGTCAACCATCCAAGGGGAGCTGGCTAAGTTGTCCAAGAACCACATTGGCACCGCCAACACTGTCAACAAAATGCTGGAAAAGGTACGCAAGGTCAGTGTCAACGTCAAGACGGTGCGCAGCAACCTGGAGAAGCAGGCGGGCCAGATCAAGAAGCTGGAGAGCAACGAGAACGAGCTTCTCAAGAGGCGCAACTTCAAAGTGCTCATCTACCAGGTGAAGTGGGGGGACACTCAGGGTTGCACAGTGTGTATGTACTTGTTCTTTTCTTATTTTCATCATAAGTAGGTGCAAATAATCTTGTTTTTGAATGTGGTGCTAATACTTTACATGTGGCTGTTAATAAGAATTCACTACATGTGCAATCAATCAATCAGTACATGTGAGTAAGAGGTGCGTTGCATTCCCCCCCATCACACAGGAAAGTTGGGAGGGAGTGTTAAATGCACCTGAAAGTCAAGTCATCATAGACACATTCTGACATCACATCACCATAGAGAGTTAGAGTCACACTGCTGCACAGGTTGGCCCTTGTTAGGTAAAATGAAAAGGGGGAATAAGAGTATCTCAGGATAAAGGATGCTGGCCAAAGCTTCAGCTCAGTGGTTTCCATGTCATAAATGTCTGAATCACTTTTTTCCTGAAACTCAAATGAGGCTGTAATGGTTACCAAGAATCAGACACTGTTTAATTTGTATTCACACTAAGTGAGAGGTCCTTTCATTAATGAGGGGATGAAAAATGAAAGCAGATAGTGACTTCTCCACCTCCGCCGGACCTCATGAACTATATAAAGACTGGTGGGTGTAAATACAAACGTAAGGCCTATAAACTCTGGCATGAAGGGCTACTTGAGACAGAACCAACGCCCCACCAATGAGTGCTCAGAAGGACACATAGTTGGCAGGTTGCTACCATGTGAGGTGAAGATGTAGTTTTTAATTATTGAGATTTCTCAGAAATGGGCGTCACAGACTGCATTCATGGTGCAAAAACTTGCAAGCTGCCCACGAAACTCAGATCAAACTGTAAACTAGGCAGTACTGATCAAATAGAAACCAAGATGCTGTTGCTGCATAGCCTAGTTCTTGCTTAAAAACTTTTCCGAATCATATTTTCACACACTCGTTGGCTTTAAAATGGGAAAGTTTGTCACCAGACGTCCACCATTTTATGTTTTGCTTCAAAACAGAGATTAAACCGTAAACTAGCATTTAAACTAGCACTAGCGCTGCATGTGCGGCCGGCCTGGCCACCAAAACAAAGAACAGAGAAGCTCAAATTGCAACACTTAAAGGAAGTGTGACATCATGCTCTGTTCAGGACGCCATTACCCCACTATATCTTTACATAGCAAATATTTGATAGCTGCTATATTAATGTTCAAAATCCCATGTATTTAAACTTCATCCTCTGTGCTAGCTGGAAAAGCGAGACTTTCCAGTTCATAATACATTATTAACAGAGTGAATCTGAGAGTTGCACGACTCTCGTGAGCAGACTTTGCTTCAGGATCTCTATTGGCAGTCGTGCCAAACGTTTTCACACCCTCCTCCTGGGATCTCCACTGTGGGAGAAGGTTACACTATTGGCATTCAGCAAAAATCCAATCACAGCGACTAGGCCCTGATAAATTACTCTGTAAAGCAGGTGTCTCCTGCTGTTATGTTACACTGCATGGTCTACTGCAAGCCTTTTTAACTGCATGTCAGTGTGCAGTTACCAGCGTGGGACACTGTACGTATAACAGTTTGCATGTGTGAAACTCCTTTGAAGAACCGGTACTATTTAGGATTTGACTGTTTTTATTCTGACACCAAGTGTCGGTGTAGATTGTGTTTCAGCAGATAAATCAAACCATTTCTTGTTGGTGTAATCTCAACTCTTAAGTATCTTACTGTTGTAGCTTTCCATGTTGCAGTAGCTGCTTTGGGCTCCCACGATCCATTTATCACCAGAGGACGGTTGCACCCTTTCCAGTTTAATTGACCGACAGATAGGTTGGTCACGTATTGACAGCATTGCAAATCAACACTGGCTCTCAGTCAGGTTTCACCCCTTTCCACTGTCTGTTTGAGTGTTAATTTGTTGGAGTGGGATATGTTTAGAATTGGATGAGATCAGGGTTATGGTTAGGCATGTAGAGGTCATGGTTAAGGTCCCAGTTAAAGTCATTGGGATTGATGTGAGCTAGTGCCGCGTCCTCACAATACTAACGTGTGTGTGTGTGTGTGGCCATTCCTCACCAATATTACCTTTCACCCACAGAGTCAATGTCACACGAAGCTAAATTGCGAGTGAGACAAGTTAAATATTTCACAGCATTATTTGTACTGTGTATTTCCTTGTACTCTGCTTTGTTAAACTGATACCAGCTTTGACTTCGTTGTTTAGGCACCATATTTTGTTGTGTTGTCACTCTGTGCCCTCTGAGAATAGACGCATACTGCAGAATTTCCAGCATGGAAAGACTTTGACAGGGATGCTTATAATTAAACTGCAACCGTGGTAGCATGCAGGCTCTCCCTAGCTACAGCAAGGTGTGGCAATTAAGATATTTTTACCAAATGAATGTTACACATCAGCAGTGGTGGAAGAAGTACTTTCCTTTACTTTAGTAGAAGTGTCAATAGCACAGTGTAGAAATACTGTTATGTTAGCATCAAAATAAATTATCTATAGTAAAAGTGTTCCTTATGCAGAATGGCCCAGTTCTTCCCACTCAGTCTGGTGGCTCTGGCTGTCACCATCCGCCCAACTCCTGGCTAATCCACAAATGGGCAAAGAGGTGGCGCACACACCCTTCTTACACGGTTTGTTAGTACAATAAACCTCACAGCAAGCCATATTATTTGTCCAATATCTCTATGAAAAGTTCTCCGAAAGGCAACAAGACCACAAACACAGCCAAGAGGACAACTTCAGTTACTAAAATTAGCTGACGGGAGGTCTAGCAAACAGCTAGTAGCTAGATATCAATCAAAGCATAACTTCAAGCCTTAATATAATTTAAATGAGTCAGTTATATATCCCCCACCCCCCCCCAATACAGTTGTCATGAATGGGGAAATTGGCTTGCAGCAGCTGAGGGTCTTCCTGCTGCACAAGGCACAACCAACCTGTCATCGCAGCCAATAGCCAGTGATCCAACGCTTTCACACCTTCCATGCGTTTCTCTGCTCTGACTGCTTCTAATATTGCCGTCTTTTATAGACCAATTGTCTTTACAGGAGATGCATAATCATTCTAAAGGAGTACAACAAGTTTACTTCCTTAGTTCCCGTTCGTTTCATATTGCCAGATGTTTGATTATTTTATTGAAGCTTCATCCATCTAATTTCCTGTCGTTTTGTTTTATATATATGATACACCGTGTTATTTGAAAAATGACCATGAATCAGTCATTAAAATAGTTTTAGTTGTAGTCATAGCTTTCCAGTTTCTGAGTTTCCTGATGGTAGGAGAAGAAAAGGTTATCATCATTCCAGACAGCTGACATAGCCTCACTATGCTAATAGCTGAGCCTCCTGCTCATCCTCAGAGGAGAACAGGCACATCTACGCTGATGTCCAGCAATTGACTTGGCCTTTAATTAGCTTGTTAAAATCGTCAGAGGGCTCAGGCTCCTTCTCAGTTCAGCCCTGCTTGGTCTGTCCAGGCAACAGTTGCATACTCGTCCTTTGTGTGGAAGATAATGTATAATGTAGCTTTGAGCCGCTGGTATCAAGCAGAGATGAGGAGCGGGCTACATTGCCTGGTACCCTCACGTCTTTCTAACTACACACCCTCAGATTTTTGTCATTTTCAAACTTGAAGTCTACACCCCCAACTGGTGGTGACTATTACTGGAAGCAGTTCATCAAATTTCATGCAGCTCCCTCTGGAGCCGCTAAAGGCTTTATACAACTTTTTCACGTATGCAGTGTGTCATCATTCTGTGGATTACACACTTTGTAACCAATGGTTTCCATGTGAAACTAGTACTAGTGCAAATGTTCATTTTAGTAGGGGAAATGTGTGCTTGAATCAGAACTAGGGCTCACGTGTATGTTTCATAATGCACATTATCCATTTCATTATGTGGATTAATCCAGTTTAAGCTATGTGATAGTGTGGAATCAGGGTGTGTTTGGCTGCAGCTCAAGGACAGTGATAGCCATATGGTCAACTCTATCAGGGCGATGTAAGACTTCTTCTCAGTTACAGCCTACTTATACCACACCAACCATGCAGAACTCCCAGAGCTCAGATTGCAGCACACAAGCCTTCACCCCAAGACCACTTCTCTTTAATAGCTTTTAACCCTGTCCAAACTATGCAGTAACTCAGTTTCACTGATCGGCCACTTTAGTTCACTGAATCTTTAAATCAGATCTCAGCCTCATTACAAAGAAGGTAGTTAGGCAGTTAGCCAACCCCTTGCAGACAGGTTGGTTGGAACCAACAGGACCAAACAGCATTCAACCAGCATCACCAAGTTAGTGTTGTGATTCATCCCGCTGGCATCTCCATGCCTCTCCTGCCAACATGCCCATTTGTTCTCCTCCCTTCCTCTCAATTTCTCCCCGCTATTACTTCCACGATCAACTTAGCCGGTTCTTCTCCCACTCAGCCGTCTAATCCAGAACCAAGGGTACAGCTCATTCAGGACTCGCTACAGCACTTGTGTACTTTATTGTCCTCTTCCAGCCTCTCCCCTCTAGCCTTGTCTCCTGCAGCGCTCCTCTTTCCCAGGCTAGTGGAAAGATATCTGGCAGGCTCCACATTTCACTGTTGCACGACAGCTTCGATGTTGAGCCAGTTCTGAGTTCTAGGACTTGGTGGGGTGTAAGCCTCTGCATGTTTTGTAGTTCATGTTTGGGGGTTGCTTACCACTATCACATACAGTACATGACCAAAAAAAAATCAAATATACAGTATGTACTATTTTAAAAATAAAAACTTTTTAAAAGTAAAGATATGCCATAATGAAATATTAATTTATGCCAATGCGGTTGTCAGAGAGAACACTGATTAGAAATAGTATAGCCTCAGTGTGAGTTTACACACATACTCTGCATCTTATCAAGAGAGTCTTCTAAATTTTGTTCAAGGAGTAGTCCAACATTTTGGGAAATACACTTTATTGCAGAGTGAGATGAGACGATCGATAACATTCGCATGTCTGTATGCTAAATATGTGGCTACAACCATCAACCAATTAGCTGATTAGCACAAAGACTTGAAACGGCTAGCTTGGCTCTGTCCAAAACTAACAGTCTGCCCAACCTCGATTTAAGACATTATGCCCTGTTTGTTTAATCTGCATATACACAAAAGTGTAAAAATGACTTACTGCGCAAGGTCAAGAAATAGCGAGTGGGGTCTTGAGCATACCCCACGTAATGCAGTAAAATTGTTTTTTACATTTAATTTTTTGTGCAGATTAAACAAGATATCACATGTTACTTAGTAAGCTTTAGTTGTGCCAATAGTCTGATTTGTTGCCTTTAGCATAGCAAGCTGTTTCCCCCAGTTTCCAGTATATGTGTTAAGCTAAGATAGCGGTAGCTTCATAGTTTCTGTTTGAGAGATGTATTGATCTTTTCATCTAAGTCTCGGCAAGAAAGATAATTAGTGTATATCCCAAAATGTCATATTATTCCTTTTAAGTCAAGCTTTTATTTCTTCTTCCTCTCATTTTATTTGTTTTGGCAGCGACCAACGACATCTTGGAGCCAGGACTATGTTTCTCTTGGCATATTTGGCCAAATCTGGATGTTGTAACACACATAAAAGCGTGCCCTTGTTTTGAGAGAGGGAGAGAGAGGGAGGATATTTTGGAAAGATCAACACCATTGTCTTTACTTTAAAAGCCGGCCAGCACCCTCTGCTATTGTTCACCTTCTTTTTCTGTTTCCTGTGATAAAGCAAAGATGACTCTTTCAGGCTAATAAAATCATGTAAAGAATGTAAAGATTTATGAGGAGGTCAACCATTGTGAACACTTAAGACTCACTAAGGACTAAGGATTGGTGTGGCATAATTGTACAGGAGTAATTTTATATACACACATACAGTACACTTGCAGTGCTCTTCTTCTTCTTCAGATCGAGTATACAACACTCTGTGGTGTGTGTTTCTCAGACATAGGAGGTGGATATGCTGATAGTGTTACTATAGCCTCTCCTGTGCTCCTGTCATGACAGTTCCAGTGTACAGCAGAAAGAGGATACCTGCTTTTCCAACACATGAAAACTATATCTATATATTATGATTATAATTGTTTGTTGTTAGATCTGCCCATCTAATATGTTTGTCTGTTTCTTGGTTGTATAACATTATATGCTAGCTACAAATAAAGTTTCCCACAGTACTTAAAATGTTTTTATCAAACTGAGATTTACATACTGTGCATTTTGCACTTTTATATGTTGATGCTGTTCAGTTCAGTTATTCGCAGATCAGCTTATTCTGCCTTAAAACCCCAAAGTGAGTTCTCAATCAATCCCTGTGAGTATATGCTAGTGTATATACATGTGTGCATAGATCTGCATGTGTACAGCAACTTGGAGTTTACCTCATAAATATCTGCCTTTTATGTGTCCTGATGCCCTGAGACCCCACCTGCCTTCCTGTCTCACCGAACATCCCCATCCCACAGCAGCAGGCAGGGCTTACCAGCTGGGAGACCAATCGGGTCACCCCTCGATCTGAACAGTTGTAGTTGCGTCTTGGCCATCTAACAGAAATGCGCCCTCATAACACATCACAGCTCAGTGGAAGATGCCGATACCCTCCGTGCTGTTTATTCCAAGATTTGTAGGCACACCCTTCATCTACTAAGTCACGGCCAAATAAAAAGTTGGCCGAATAATCTGAGATGGTGTAATAAAAGAAACTGCTACTGCTTTTGAATATAAATACATGAGCAGTGATGCTATGGAATGGTGTAGTGTCCTGTTTCATTGAGTGGGTCTGAATTTAGCAGCCAGCAGCACCAATTGATTGATTAATTGCATTATATACAGTATATGTGTTTGTGTGGGCTAATTTCCAGATAAATGTGTTTGACTGTAGCCTTAGTTGTTCGGTTCATTCTACATATGTTCTTTCTATGTACTTTGTATGATATAATAACAATTGCCTCATTTTTCTTTGCATTAATTGAAAATATTTCCTAATTAAAACACAGCTCAACCTTTGCAATACAATTGAAACTACCAGTATCTCTACAGTATATCAGTAAGCGTTATCACTGTAACTACAGGGATTGCATGTGAAAGTAAAGTCTGGTATGTGCAAACCTTCAGTCTGAAGTGCAACAGTCAGGTTACTGGTGGTATGTTTCCCACTGCTGCTGCTGTGACAGCTTGCTGTCCTTGTCACTGGCATGTGAGTTATAGGCGTTCACTGACAACATGCCAGGACACTCTGCAGGACTTGGTACCCTGGGGATTAGATTCAGCACGCACATGGATGTTTAGAATGATTATTCTACCAATAATAGAAAAAAATGAATTAAACTATGTTATCAGTATAAGTCAGAGTTGAATTTTTAAGTGTCTCACACAAATACACAGTCTATAACACACATTTTCTCAGGGAAAGAAATTATTTATCCAAGGTTTTGGAATATATTGTTTGCATTTTCATTAAATACAATATTTGTTTACTTCCTCAAGAGATCCATTAAAATAACAAGGACTTTTCTGAGTGCAAGTTAATACCAAGACTGCTGAGCAGCTCATGCTAGATTAGAAACAGAGACAGAATAAAAGTTCTGCCGCCTGTCAGATTTTCCATCCACAATGTCCCAGACACATTATTCGGGATTCCACAAACAATAGCTCAGTTCAGAACAACACAAAGCAGTGTGGGTGATTGGCTGGTTGCCTTCTTTCTTGTACCCCCAGGTGATATATGGCAGGAGCCTACTGTAATTCAGTAGTTACAGTTTTCCTAAAGGAGCACGAATCTGCCAACAGTTCATTCGTGCCCTCTCTTGATCCACGCATCACACTATCCTGTAAAGTGTTAATTTGTGTTTTGCACAGAAAGAATACTTGCAACATACCATTTCACTTTAAAAAAAATATTTAGCTTACTGCAGCAGGCTGTGCAAATTGAATTGAATTTGTGTCTTCCAACTTGTACTTCTGTAAATATGGACGGCACTATTAGAGAAAAGGAGTTATATAATATATTCCAGCACTGTAGTTTACACAGAAACGTAAATGGAAAAGTAAATTTTCTATCTTTGCACCAGACTTACCCTGGGATTCCAGTGGTTTCAGAGTTATGGATGTGGGAAGGCTGAACGGTGGAAAATGGTTTCCCCTACAGGTCCCTGTGTGTGAAATCACAAATCACTGTGACAGAAAAACCAAGGAACTCCCTTCCTGTGGTGTGCACTGTAACATGACATTGCCATGTTGGCTATGTGGTACACAGAGCCCCTTTCTTTGAATGAATGTAGAGAGGGATTGGTTGTGAATGTTTCCATTACCCACAGGACACTTAAATATGGCACCCAATCGAGTAGGTTGTTCTCAAAGGGATAAGGTAGCTTCATGAAACAGTATTTGCATTGTGCTATCACTCCTAAGGGTCACCCCAAAATACCTGAGGTAGTAGGCGGCTGGACCAGTCATCTGTGAATTGTTTGAGCCTTCTTTAGTAGATCGTGGGGTGCATCAATATTAATGACCAGAGCACATTAGTGTTCTTATTTTAGCCTCCGAGCAATTTTTAGGGATCAAAGCATTGCAATGCAAGTATCTACGGGGCTCATGCACGTAGTGCCAATCTCTCGTTTGGCCTTCTCCCATCCTATAGGGGCATGAGGGTCCGTGATATCACTCATTGTGAAAGCTGAGTGCACAGCTGCAAGGACTGGACGGGATCAGACAGCTGCTCCTGTGACTCACCAGAAAAGCCTTTCATCACACTGCCTAAAAAGGAATGCTGTGTGTGTCTGTCTGTCTGTCTGCATGCATGTCAGTGGATCAGGATTGAAAATGTGGCATTAATTCCTTATCTAAACAAAAGTCAACCTAGTCTTCAGAACCACTCAGCTATACGTATAAGTAAGTATACAGTTAACAGATCCTTATTTTGGTGCAATGTTTTTTAATAATTGCACATAACACAAACCCAACCCTGCACAACCATCGTGCAACTAATAGCACAAAGCAGACAACATGGTTATTTTTGACCGCTGTAACGTGCAGTCAAAAAACACTTCTATTTTTAGAGGCATAACGACATAATTGTGGGTAACAACATATTTAAATAATTAAAGAAGAAAATTGGACCAGGTGGATGTCTTGTAATAGCAGATGGACAGTCAGAGAAGGGGATGGAAAAAGGCAAAGGCCTTAGTCAAAGCGGCTGAGAGCTGATTGAAACCACTGTTTGCTCTGTTGTACATAGTAACAGTGAGTGATTAAATTATCCCAGAGACCCGATCTTGTATGAGTCAGACAGAATGCTTTGCCTCTAATATTTATATAATGAAAAGGCACCGTTGTTATATGAATGCCTTTCAGATTCAGTTTTTTTTAGGATTACAACCTTTACATCATGGGTTGAGAAAACAGCTCCTTGATATTGTAGCCGTTTACCAAAATCTTTCCCCTCAGTCGGCTGGGGTTTATAATTGCATCTCCTGTGTTGTTCCTCCCGATGAGGCTCAGACAGTTGTTGGCTTGTCCAAGCAAATCAAACATAAACACACACACCCCCTCAAAGAGAGAGAGTTCCCACTCTTTCTAGCCATCTTTTCCATGAGGTATGATTCACGCCACACACACAGGAAAGAAACATAAGCAGCAGACCCCCTTCTCGTTGAAGAGAGCACACATACACTCAGTCACCATTCCCCTGGCACACATCAGTAAACACACACACACACTCCCAGAGTGCCGTCTTTTCCATTGCTGTTAAATGGGAGGAGAGAGGAAGGTAACACAGGGATACTAATGGACTTACCGTCCTCTTCCTCAAGCTCCCAGGCTCTTCCTCAGTAATCAGGCAGGGAAACCCAAACAGGGTTTGATGATATTATCATAATTTCCACAAGTATAATTGTCAAGTCTTCAGAACAACAAAATGTTCCAACATGCAATATCTCTGTTTTTGCATATGGGTTCCCACAAGCCTAAGTCTAATAAAAGATTCAAACATTTTTAAAATGTGACTAAAGTATAGCACCCAAATTCATCAATATGCTCCTAGTGGAGCTACACTAATACATTGGCCGATATTAGCTTATCGCAGTTATATATCTGTGTGTATATGTTGGACAATAAGAAACAAGAACTTGCAATACAGAAATGACAAACTCAGTTTTAGGTTATTTAGAAAGTGCCTCCTTTATATACGTAGTTCCACCACAGACTCCTGACGAGTCTAATTTTATACTGTAAAATGTTCTGCTCAGTATGTATCTTTGTCAAAAAAAAATCCAAGAGATCTGTATCAATATTGTTTTTGTTACGCATTTAAAAACATCACAATCAATCAATATTATATTATTGGAAGTTTCTAAACCCCTTCTTATTGAAATTAGTATCGCCTCAGTATCGCAATTAGTATTGCTGCAAAAATCGTCAGACTACACTCTGTCATCATGACTGTACATAACATCAGCATTTTCAATAAATGATTGAAGTCACAACTTGACAAGTTCAACACCTGGCATGATGTTAAAATGTGACCATCATCCAGTGGAACATAAAGATTTAAAGTCATTAAAAAGTCCATGAGTAAGTGTAGTAATCCTTTGCCGTATAGTGTGTTGTTTTCCATCAATCTTATGGTTTACGTCAGAGTTTGGCTCTTTCCAAAGACAGAAAACATTAGTGAGTTGGGCAGTAATGAAATTGATGATTAAGCAATATAGAATTGTAGTGACATATGGACACACATTGTCCTGTACCATGTTGTAATGTCCCTGTTTTGCATGACCTCAGCTGTTCCCAAGATGCTATGCACTGCTGTTTTTCCACTGGCTGCAGAAGCTTCCTGTTCAGGCTGCCCCTTCTTATGAAAAGTGTTCACAGTTTGCCTTCATGGAAAAAAAACAAACTGTAAATAACTAGTTTTTTTGTGTGAGGGTGGGTGTGCATGTGTCAGCATTTGTATGTGTGTGTATATATATACACAAATGTTGTCTTTTCTATGGTCTGTTTATTCCATGAACACAAGAGATGCATTTAGACATATTAATACACTGGTTTTCAACTTTAGTCCACCAGCCAAACTCAACCCACAGTAGCGATGTAACTTTTGCCAGGGACATATGAGGTCACCTGAACAGCTTCAGAGAGCTATTCACAGTCTTGCACTTTATAGTACATACTGTATGGTTGCTGTGTGTAGGTTTATCTATAAATCTTCATTAAGTTCTAGTCAAAATCAGTTTTGTCCATCATATTGCCTCATTCTAACAGAATCTATGGGAAAATGTTGTGGTAGGGTCATGCATTCAAAAATATTTCTCATCATTGTTAAATTAATGCAGCTCAGCTTCACTTTGCATGCATGTCTGGAAAGCAGGTGCAGTATTTATTTTAGTTTAATTGTGATACGCTCACAACGAGTCATGTTGGTATATTGTTGCAGAGATGTCAGCTGTTTATCCAGCTAAATTTCACCACCCGCCGGAGACAACATGAGCCGGTGGTTGCCATGGTGACAGAGCGCTGTGTTTATCTGTTGCTGTGCGGGGGGGTTGTTGGTAGGACTCAACGCCGGTGTGGCAGGTAGCCAGAGAACGGTAGATGGAATCCAAAGAGAGGGAAAGGCCAGCTCAAAATAAACCCATACAGAGCAGGTTGAGCCATGCCCACACCATACACGGCACCAGATAAGGAGGCCATGTCCATTTTATGAGAGGATCATATGGCAATAAGTGAACTGCCCAGGGACATGTGCTGATCACATGATCAAACAGGTGGGTTTTTTGTCTTTCAGAAGTTCGATAAAATCCAATTTTACTATAAATGTTGCATGTTAATAATGATATAGCACTCCAAAACCAACCTTCACAAGGATCTGTATTAGTGTTTAAACACTTATTCTCCTTGAATGTGAAGCTACGTTGGATACAGATTTAATATCATTTAATAAGTCTTGACATCCCTCAAACAGCGTTGACATGCTACCTCATCATGTGTAAGGCCTCATGTTTTCTGTGCTCCACTCTATTTTATGAATAATGCGTATAATCTACCTCCGATGTCCTGCAAGTCAAGATGCTGAGCTGCAAGACATTTCTCTATTAAGTGAGTAGCCACATTTCAGTGACCAGGGTTGTCATTAAAATACTGCGTGGGCTAAAGGGGATGTAGTCCTTGTTGCTTGTGGCACGTGAGATGAAAGAAGAGGAGGTGTTGCAAAAACAACCATAGAGAGTAAAACCAGCAATGATTTAATCTGAAGTGACAGCTCGGCAGGGGTAGAAAGAGTGATTATACTTCTAATGAGATTGGATGAAGGTGCTCACTTGTGTCAGAAGTGATGCATACATTTAATCTGTTGACATGGTGATGGTGATGCCTTATTAAACTGTTTGTTTTTTACAATGTTCCTAATAAATAGATTTTGAACCTACTGGTGGAGAAGAATAATAGACATGTGCTATCAATCAGTGGTGTTGTGTATCTGTTTAAACTATGGGAGATTCAGTCTGCATGTGGCAACAGACTGGCAACAACTGCATTTCTTGACCTCATCCCTCCACTGGGTCAATATTGAAAAACTGGAGACATTGTTCTTCTCATTCACCATGAAAACATCAAGTCATCCCAGACTCAGACAACCTGGTAATGCCAGAATATGGCGAAGCGAAGACACACATATCAATCAAAGTATACTTTCATTTTGTTTCATTTTTCGATATTTGAGGTTATTTACATAAAAGATATGCTAAACCTTAAAGATTTTAGCCAAAGATGTTACCTTGCTTTAAAGTATAAATGCTGTATTAGTGGCATTTCTACCCTGATAAAAATAACATTTTAGAAACAATTAATATGACGGCAGAGACATTTGCAGTGGGATGTAAAGAGAAACACTGTGGTGCAGAGGTGGGATCTCTAATCCTTATAGGGGACACAGAAATACTGTTGGGGGGGGAATAGCATTCTTTGCACAGTGCTGCTTCTCCCTGTGTTGATATCTGGTACCACATTATGCGCTAAGAAGTGCAGACCTTTAAATAAAAAAGACTTCTATAGAAGTATACATGTAAACCTGGGCTTGTTCACAACTTGGAGCAGCGTTTCTGTATTGCTCTGTGTAGAACAGATAGTATGGCCTTGCGTCGAGGTTTAGACATAGATATTTATTTACCAGGTGAGAAATTGCTGCATTGCTGTGCTGTATATTATATGATTAAAATGAAACTTCTCTAACCACCAACACATTCCAGTGAAGTGAAAATAGCATTATAAATTATAGAGCATCTATATTTTATAGATGCCAATAATCTAAAATTTTCCAAACATCTTGATCTGTAAAAATAAAAAAGTTCTTCTTTGTTTACTGTCAGATCTGATTAAAAATTAGGACTTTAAAACAGAGAAAATGTGTGAGTTAAGAGATGAGAGCAAAACGACAGGAAATACACCTGTGGTTAGATGTAACAGTCTGTTGGCTTTCGTTTCAGTATGACTGGATGTGCAGATAATATAGGTTTTCTTTTAAGCCCTGTCATGTTATTTGGTGTACAACACATGTGACTACAACTTATGTTCTTACATTTCTAATATTTCTAAAAAGGGTAAAATAACTGGGTGTTACCCTGTTGGCACTTGATTGTTGGCATGTGCTTGACACCACTAGATGGCACTCTACACTAACTACAAGCAGTGAGATGTTGTTTGCACTGGATGTGTAGATGACACATGAATCTGTGACATATTAAATTCAATTCCATTATTTAAATTAATCATACAATCAGTGTAGCACCATGTCTGCTAATATTGTAGGAAATGTCAAACTGAATATGTTATTCAATTCACACATTGCGGTCCCTTAATATAAGGCTGCTATGACTTAATAGTCTTCTAATTT
Source organism: Hollardia meadi (assembly GCA_037974645.1). NCBI lineage: Eukaryota > Metazoa > Chordata > Actinopteri > Tetraodontiformes > Triacanthodidae > Hollardia > Hollardia meadi. Next base: position 10,207,521 of record JBBPCS010000672.1, read on the forward strand.
CTCTTATCCTTCCTATTTTGCTCCCTCAGGACCAAGAGAAGCCACCAAAGACGTCCAAAACCAAGACAGAGGCAGTTGCTGAAGATAAAGCCGTGGAGGGCCTTGGGCAAATACCTGAGGAGGGACAAGATGGACTCCCAGAAAATGTCAATTCAGATGAGGAGGTGGAGATTGAAGAGATTATCGAGGAGTCTCGTACCAAGCGCCTCCAACGCTCCACCAAGCAGCAAGTGGACAACATAAAGAAAGCCTTCTCCAAAGAGAAAATGGAGAAGACCAAGCTAAAGACGAAGGAGAACTTGGAGAAAACCAAGCAGAGAACCCGCGAGAACTTAGAGAAGACAAGGCAGAGAACCCGTGACAACCTGGAAAAAACCAAGCACAGCCTGGAGATGAAGATTGGCAAGCTCGGGACCCGCATGACCCCCAACCAGGAGCGCCGGGCGAAGATGAAGAGCTCCAAAGACAAGGTGAAGAAGTCCCTCACCCCTGACCACACGGTCTACGCCCGCTCCAAGACCACTGTGTACCGCGTGCCGCCCTTCACCTTCCATGTTAAGAAGATCCGAGGAGGTGAGGAGGAGGTGGTGGTGCAGAACACAGAGATGGTGGAGGTGACCGAGGCCGAGTGCCAGCCAGGGGGAGAGAACGGGCTGGGTGTGCACGTGGAGGTGGAGGAAGGGGAGCTGGTGAGTGTAGACAGCCCAGAGATGGAGGCTCTGTTGGAGGTGACTGAGGACTCTCAGCTGGTCATGGTGGAGGCAGACCACCTAAAGAAGGCCCAAAGCGAATAGAGCATCCCAGCTCTGCAGGGCTGTGAAGGGAGAGAAAAAGGAAGAAGAGGGGAATGGAGTCTTGGTGGATGAGTCTAATCACAAAGATACAATATTAGTCATATGGACTTTCTAGACATGATGACAATCTCTGACATCTCATTTGTTTTCTGATCTCTTTTTATTGTACCCAACAGGGATGACTTTCATATTTGTTCCTCTTTAGCATACAAACAAGAAAAACAAAACAAAAACAAAGCTAGCTTTTAAAAGTTGCTTCAGGCTGACTGCTTATCTTAGACTTGTATTGCTTTTTGTTGTTGGTTTGATAAATTGATATATAAGGCTATAAGAAAAAAGGTATAAATAGTCTTTGCTATTGAGATGAGTAATGTGTAATCTAATATTTGCCATGTATGATATGCACATTAAGAAGTATGGTAACAGGAAGTTTTTGGCTGGATTTATGTTTTAATGGATGGTTTTATTGATGTAATGTGCATATGGTAAACAAGAAAAAATGAATACATAGGCAGGGTTTAGGTCTAAAGAAGAGGTAAAGAACTGGGAGGAGTAGAGGTTTTCCTCAATTTAAGAGTTTACAAAAAAAGATTCCCCTGACATGCAAAAAGGATTAGGACATAAGCTTTTTTACTATCACTCAGGCATTGTGCCTAATGCTACAATATAAGGTTTCTCAATGTAAGTTACAAATGTAAATGATTGAAAATGGAGCCTAATGTCTGCTAAATTATATTGGGAACATTAACTCACTGATGAATTAAAATAAAACAATATATAAACACTTACAGATAGCACTACGCTTACGTTAGTGCTATGAACTTGCGACAACCATTGTGAGCCCTGATGGTTTACCTTTTTATAAAGCAAGTCCATATTCTGTATGGACATTTTAAATAGTGATAAAGGATCATGAAGCCTTAATAGAATCAGTAGTCCCCCATTGAGTTTGAAGTTATATTACATAGTGAAATATCTTGGTCTACTCTATTCTGGTTTCTTAATTGGTCATTTGGAGAAAAAAAAAGAATGACTTTATCACCATGGCCACGGCTCATCACGCTACATTTGCTCATCCCTATTACATTTTCCCAAGGTAATTGCAGGCAGAAAAATTATGGTAGGAAGAGCAAGATGACAGTTTTATGACTGACTACGTAACACATGGACATGCAAATATCATTCTAAACACAGTAAACTTGAGAAAGTACAATGCAGAGTTCTGGGAATGGCGTAGCACTTAAATAAATGTCAGAACATCAGAACTGCATTATCTAGTCCTGAAAGGTTCTTTTCAGAAATTGGGTGCAATCCTGTGTAGTTCCTCTACATTATGAAAGGAATGTCCACGTTAAAGCTGTCTGGCCATACATTTTAAATGAGGTTATCATTGTAAGCTCGAGAAGAAAATCATGCAGGCTTAGATGAAGCTATGGCAATGGGATTGTGATCATCTGAGCCTGATGTAAACTGGCAATGTTAATGTTCAACCATATTTACTTTTGATCACATAATACGAGCATACAGGGCTCCGGACAGGAAGAAGGTACACCTTCCATATTCCTCTCAGGAGGCTGTGTGTGGTCTGACGTGGTGTAGACATGCAGAAGCCCACTGTGTAGCATGCAACACCATTAAAATTATCAATTGGCTGGGGAATGCAATTAAGGAGAGTGCTCCCTCAGAGCACTGAGCAGGGTAGAGAACAGTGAGAAGGACAGAGAACAAGGGTGTGTGTGTGTGTGTGTGTGTGTGTGTGTGTGTGTGTGTGTGTGAGAGAGAGAGAGAGAAAGAGAAAGAAAGAAGTATGAAATTTGGGTGAAACTCCAAGTTTGTGCCAGCATCAAGTAGGAATTTCACAAAAGAGCAAATTAATTAATGACACGCTTGTGAAATCACATATGCTTAGAATTTTTATAGTATCTTTTTCATAGATTGCTTGACAAAAATAGCTTTATTGTCTAGCACATCAAACATTGAAACACTTGTAAGATATTGGTCCCTGAAAAAAAAGCCGCCATGTATATTTTTTGCCGTATTTTGAGCTACTAAAAAAAACAGTGCTATACGCTCGAGGTAGGTCATGCACAGATTATATAGACGCATTGTAATTTAAAAAAAATTATCAGTTATGCTGCTGCAACACAATGTGACACATGATTGCTCTTGATGTTATTGATCCATACTCAGAAAAATGAGCTAATAATAAACTTGCCCTTTGTGTTGTGTTTAAGGCCTCTTTTGCCGAACCACTTCAATATAAATAAAAGCTGACTGAATATTAAGTACTGCCTATTATTTTTATTTTCCTTAATTGTTTTAGCCTTTTATGTATATACCTGATTTGTGTGTCAGCTTGTGTATTCTATTCAATTTGTTCACCTACTGTGAGAAGAAGACACAGCCACTGAAGTGTGATTAGGAGAGATCAATAATGAACAGCACTGGCGTTATAAACTCTGGATGACGTCAGCACTGCCAGTAACTCATATGACTTCCAGCCTGGCTGTTATGTCTAAGTGCTCGTCCTCCCTCCGCAGCAAATAAGCGCGCAGCCCTACTCTGTGGTCCACCCGCAGGGAGGGTGTGCTAGTAGGAATAGCGCACTTGCGACAGCAGTATACACGACGTGCTCAACCTAGTTCACCGTAAAGTCCCGCCTCTGTCGCGTATAAACTGTATTCTGATTGGCTACAGTAGAGGTAGCGAGTTTTATTGGCTGTTAGAGGTGTCAACAAAGTAGATTATGGGGTTCGTGTGGCTGGAAAGACTGCAATGTAGGAGATGGGTGAGAGGGCGAGAAGGAGTGTACGTGCATCCGAAAAGCGGTTCTCGTGCTGCTAAGATAAAATACGGAGTTATCTTTTTTTTTCTGTGCGTTGTTTACCGCTTTTTTTGTCTTCTATCATTACTAAAGTCGTTACCGACTGTTATTGTCACTGTTTTTAGTTGAACGAGTTTCAGTTTTTCCGGAGAAACTTTCCTAAGGAGTAACAGCGAGCTAGGTAAGCGACTATAACGACTTCTGCTTTTGGCATTTATTAAACATTTTTTCTCAGACCTGAGGCGAGGTTGTTTTATCATAAGGTTACAGCAGATTACTTTAATGCACGGATAGCTCTATTATCCATACTGTTACTGAACTAACGTTACAATTGCAGTATTGTAACGAGGTTACAGGCATTTCCTGCTGGAGTAACCATTATGTGCCAGTGTTACATAAGTTATTTAAGTATTAGTAGGTTTTATGTGTAGGCCTACTCAGTTCTACTTGTTCCTTGAGGGACTGATAATATCGCGTGGAATTATGTTTTGTATCTGTATTTTTATTAATCCCTAGTTTAATAATTCTCATACATGGGTCAGGTGTCGTTAATCGAACACAAAAAAGTAGCTCAAACTTTGCCTGGACGCATATTCGGACAGTGAAATGAAGGTCATGTGTCTGTCTTCAATTGTCACGCCCATTTCCATCCAATCCGCGACACAACATGTCTGCCACCCTGCACTGGGATTCAATTCTTACACTCGACAAATTAGTTTAGAGAGATTCTGTCCAGATTTTCACAGAATCTTGATTTTGAGGTGTATGGCAGATTTTGATCTTTGGTGCAGCTGTTGGAGACAGCGATACGGGGTATCGAGGATATTGACTGTGATTAATGCCTTCTCACTGCCATGAAATACTATAATGGCTATGATAATGACATACAGAGTAGTGCTTTTGTTATCACCTGTGTTAACAGAAACCATAAAATGGAAGTTGGCATGGCTACTGCTTTTGTAGTTCAAGGAAATACTTCCTGGAATATCAGTAACAGAACATTGGTACCACCTGACTACAGCATTGGAAACTGGACAAACACCATACACCTGGCTGGCGTGGCAAATTCTTGTCAAAGGCTGCTTGCATACCTAGAGATTGAGTTTCAAATTTCAGACAAAGACCTCTGTTAAAAACTGTAATGTGTAGGTAAAACCCTTGACTAAGTTATTTAACTTTGTGGACCTATTGGATGTACTTACCTTCCAAATAAGCTTATGACTATGTGGCATAAACTCAATGCTAAACATTTTTTAAAATAATTGATCATCAGTAATTAAACAGCATTGTGACTGAACACACTGGTTCATTGATAATCCTGCAGAAGGACTCTACCATAAGAGCAGTCGAGCTGCTTGATGTAGGTGGTGAGTTTATCTGTAATTCTGTGCAATGCATAGGTAGTGGAAATAGTTTATACAGCAGAAGTCACATTGTTCCAAGAAGTTTGAAAATTTTTACTTATAGGCCTCTTGGGTCTTCTCTTTCCTTGGCTAGTCTGGCTTCTTCATGTATCAGAGAGATGTATGACCAAGCTAAAACACTGTCAACCCAAATTCACCAGAAATAGAAAGTAGGAAATACTTATTCAGATGGTGCAAAAATTAAAGAAATTATCCCATGATGGACAACGACTCAGCTACTCTTTGTTGTGATCCTGTTGTCACATAGCCAGAAATTCCCACCATGCAAATGCCCCTTTTTCATGTTTCAGTGAAAGAGGAACGTAGGTTTTCACATGAAAACCATCATGCTTGGTGGACAAGTTCAGTTACACACCTTACATTCTTTAAAAAAAAAACACCCTTAACCATATGATGTCAGTGAGAACAATTGTTTTAACTGAATTCCTGTGGCTTCCTTGGGGCACTGACATGATTTAAGTGAAACTTGACACACATTTGTTTGTTAGGTATAGTACAATATTATACAGTGCATTTCAATTTGCCTTTTCAGAGTGGTCATTTCGAGTTGTCAAACACAGGTGTAATTGATGCAATGTTGACGCAAATTTAGATACTCGTTTTAACTTTTTCAAAAGTCAACAGCACTATCTTTGATATCTGTGCCTCCGGGCAGCTAGATCTCAGCTCCTGGAAACATAAACCTTAGTCGAGTTTCTTGTAAAGAACATGTCTGAGTTAGTTACCAAGGATCAGAGCTATGCTTAATTTCTCTTCTATCTAAAATCTGCCTAATGCATTGCACAACACTGTATTGTCTTGTATTGACTTTGCCTGTATTGACTTTTTTTTTTTAAATTTTATTTATAAGGACACCACACATTAATCAACGTTTCTGTAAATGTGCCAGTGTTAGCCAGCTGGCAAATTTTCAACTGTGAATTTGGATAATAATTCAACAGCATCTAAAAGTTATGTAAGAGGTTTAAACAAAGGCTTCAGTTCGGCATTTAATAAGGATGCAAGAGGACACAACTTGCTGTAGGCTTTTGGTAAGTTGAGAAGACTAGCTGAACAAAGCTACCATATGAATCTGATGGATGATAGTTGTCTCTGCAAGCAGCTGAGTGCTGATTAATGAGAGTGTATTGTTCAAGATGATCTGTGCTCCCTCGAAAATTAATATGAAGTAAATGAAAAAGTACTAATCGTGTGTTATGTCAAAGCAGACGATTCTCTGGTTTCAAATCCACACCTATAGCAGCTTTTCTAAGAAACGGAAGTGTGGTTTTCATTGTTTTGTAGCAAATACAGTTGGGGCAAAGCCTTGGCCAAAGATCATTAATTCTTATCTGCTCGGGGACTTGACACTGACAGCTGTTCTTGATGACCTGTATTTCTTGGTGGAGGCAGAGTGTTTCACTGAACAGGAAGTGACTTTGTCATAGGTGCCTGCCATTGCCGACATTTAGCTATTTCTCGTCAGTTATTCGCTTTAGGCATGTAAATCTTTTTTTTTCTTCTAATAATTACCAGTATGTACCTTCCCAGAGATGTTCTCTGGCTATACTGCTTAATTTATGTTGTTACCTGTATCTTTTTCGTGTAGGTCTGAGGAGGTGTTTGTCAGGATGGCCCAGTGGAACCAGTTACAGCAGCTGGAGACCAGGTATCTGGAGCAGCTCTACCACTTGTACAGTGACAGCTTCCCCATGGAACTACGGCAGTTCCTTGCCCCCTGGATCGAGAGTCAGGATTGGTAAGAAATAATTGAATTCTTGGGCTCTGTTATGAAAACATATTTTGTTTCTCCAGTTTCATAACATATGCCGTCAAATTGCTTTCACTCTCTCCAAACTGGCAGTGGGCCACATGACTAACTGATAGCCACACAGACAGCTATTGTGTTTTATTATTCATTGCTACCCTCTTCCTTGTCTTGCCATCTTCCTTCCTTGTGACACCATTTCAGGGATCTCATGCATATTCTGTGTCACACTGCACCTCTTCCTTGTTGAAGCTTTCTTCAAAGTGTTTTCTTTTTTTAATAGCCAAATTAAAACAGTATCTGGCCTTAAGAACTTTGGTGTTCTTCAAAGACCATTTCCAGCTGAAGCCAATCAGGATGGTTTTCTATCACTGTGTAATTTTATGTAGAGCCGGATTCAGATGCAGAATCATCATAGAAAAGACATTTTCAGATATTTTCCCCCTCATAATCTCCACAATGTGGGATACAGGATGTTTGGATTAGATCTAATAAAATGAGGCCAGTTCATTTGGCTTAGGCACTGTAAAGAAAGGCTTATAATGGTAGGAAAAACCTTATGATTTATAAATTGCATCCACATTTTGGAAATATCCTTGATATTCCACGTTTTACCGTTGATTCAGTTTTTATCAAATTCTGCGACCCTACAAAAAGCAGTTATGAAAGTGACAAAACAATGGATCGAGATTAACTTTAATCAGCTCTTAGAAGGAACTAGAAATAATCATATCCTGATTATCTTCTCCTTTACAAGGGCTTATGCTGCCAATAAGGAGTCACACGCCACACTGGTGTTCCACAACCTCTTGGGGGAAATAGACCAGCAGTATAGCCGTTTCCTACAGGAGAACAATGTACTCTACCAGCATAACTTGCGCAGGATTAAACAGCATCTACAGAGCAAGTACTTGGAGAAGCCGATGGATATTGCCCGCATTGTTGCCCGCTGTCTGTGGGAGGAGCAAAGACTGCTACAGACTGCCACCTCCGCTGCACAGGTAGGGAAGGGCTACACTAACCTAGCTGTAGCTTTCACACTACATCGAAGAGCATCAGTTCAAAAATTCTAAGTGGTATAGCAGTGACATAGTATAACTTTTAAACCACATCTCACACACATTTCAATCAGAAATCAAGTCGTAAATGGGTTGGCATAATTGTTTTTCATGTAAGTATATGTTTTATTTTCTTGCAGGATGGCCAGGCAGCCCATCCCACCGGGACAGTAGTGACAGAGAAGCAGCAGATCCTGGAGCACAACCTTCAAGACATCAGGAAGCGAGTGCAGGTTAGTTTCCATCAGAGATTTTGCGATTAAGTATTTGAATGTGCAGTATAAAGAATTCTGAACACTTTCTAACTCAGACAAAATGAGTCTCTCTTGTCGTATATATATATAAATCATCATGTTTGTTTGTTTTTCAGGATATGGAACAGAAGATGAAAATGCTTGAGAACTTGCAGGATGACTTTGATTTCAATTACAAGACATTGAAAAGCCAAGGAGGTATATTCTAATGAATATTTTCTTCGCTTTAGCAGTGATATTTAACCCTCGGATGAACACTCATTATTTGATAAAGATTAATCACATTTGGTTGCTGACCTATGACATGTTCACCTTCTGTCCAGAGTTGTCCCAGGACCTAAATGGGAACAGCCAAGCAGCCGCTACCAGACAGAAGATGGCTCAGCTCGAGCAGATGCTGAGCGCCCTAGACCAGCTCAGGAGGGTGGGTGTCTATGCCTTACCATGTTCTGAATTAAGTTAAGAAAGAGTTTTAATCGATTGGATTGTCTCGAGTGCAAGAATATAATAATTGTTAAACACAAGGATAATAAGAATGTGGTGAAAGCATGATTAAGACTAGGCTGTGCACCTCTAAGTTTGAGCATGTGCAAAGGTATGACAGGCACAAAGTTAATGAATGAACTTACAAACAAATGGAACAACACCTATTTTCATGGTAGTGTGGTACAGGGACACACCCAGCTCAGCATGTAGGGGTTCATCAAAAACAATCCTTTAGAGTTTGAGAAACAATAATATACTATAAAGAGGTAAAGTTACCAGTCACATCAACAATGGTAACTTTGTTAACAGTAATAATACCAATCACTTTGACAATTAAAATGCATGGTTTGAAATGTAACATGTAGCAGCTTTTTAAAGTTATAGCATGTTCTGAATTGTTCAGTCTTGCACCTGGATATTAGCACAGAGTCACACACAGGCGATAACTGATTATGTCCATACTTAATGTTTCTTGTTATCTTGTAGCAAATTGTTACAGAGATGGGAGGCTTGCTGACTGCCATGGATTATGTACAGAAGAACTTGACAGATGAAGAACTAGCAGACTGGAAGAGACGGCAACAAATTGCCTGTATTGGTGGTCCACCAAACATCTGCCTGGACCGCCTCGAAACATGGTAACCAGGGATGCAAATTTTAAAGCAATATTCCCAGCCATCATAGGTTACATAATGATCAATTAATATTTGAAAAACTATTTTAAAATGTTATGTTTTACCTTAATAAAATCTTTATTTAAACAACGTGGCCATTTTTGTAGGTAAATTAGTTGTTTAAAATATAAAATAAATTTTAAAAAATAAATAAGTATTTCAATTTAATAAATTAAAAACAACTGCTATCCACAGTGCTGCTCGAATTCTATCTGTCCACCATCTGAAAACATGGGAGCAGATGCAACTGAAGGACTAAAGATATACTGGTCATATAATGCTTTACTACGAGACAAAAATTTCCATTAATTGTTTTTATTTCCTGCATAAGTAGACTTGTTAAAACATTTATTTGATGACTGCAGGCCTGTGGACTACAATGAAACATAATGTACTTTAAAAATCTTTTGGTCAAGATGTTGCTGCAAACTGGTGATCTCATCAACTGAAATGTTTCTGCTATAAAGTGCTCAACCACCAGCACTGTCAAGCCAGTTTCACTAGCTCGAGACATGCTTCATCAGAACATTTGACTTGAACTGGGTATCATTTCCCAACCAGGATCACATCCTTAGCTGAGTCCCAGCTCCAGATTCGTCAGCAGATCAAGAAGCTGGAGGAGCTTCAGCAAAAGGTGTCCTATAAAGGGGACCCCATCATCCAGCACCGGCCCGCCCTGGAGGAGAAGATTGTGGACTTGTTCAGAAACCTGATGAAGAGGTATTGAAGTGTTGGCAGACACTATCTGCATGGATGTGAAATTGTTGATGCACAGTTTAGACTAAACCGACTATTAAATCAGAGTTTGGGTCCTAATTAGGCCCAATTTTACCTGTGCAGACTGAGCACTGAATGTGAAGCCATTAAAATGACTTCACTAAAGCTACGTAATAGTAATGGATAATGTAATATATGTTTGTATTATTATTATTATTATTATGTGGTAGTATGTATATGTGAAACAGTGTATGCCTTGGGACATGAGTGTAAAATTCTGAGTAATATTCTGCTAAAGTAAAATTCACTTACTAATGACTATACTCAGCTTTCAGTCGGATCTCACTCTTCACTTAACAAATGTGATGACATCTGAGCCATCTCCATTCTCTAAAGGAAGACTGAGATGCACTTAAAAGCTGCAAATCAATAGTCAAGGGACCTTTGACCTGAGTTTCTCTTCACCATATGTTATTATGATGTTTTCTTTTATTTATTTATTATTTCCCTGAAACATGATCCTCTCTGTCTTCTAGTGCTTTTGTGGTAGAAAGACAACCTTGTATGCCCATGCATCCAGACAGACCTCTGGTCATAAAAACAGGGGTGCAGTTCACAAATAAAGTCAGGTAAGATGTAGGCTTGTAACATTCATCAGAAACAACACACGTATTTTGTGTCTCATTTGAAGGAGATTGCCACAGTTTATATCCGAATGAATTTGAGGGACAATATTTTTTTTCTCTTATTTTTCCAGGTTACTGGTCAAGTTTCCTGAACTGAACTATCAGCTGAAAATTAAAGTTTGCATTGACAAGTGAGTTTGTTTTATATGTGGGGGTTCTAACATTTGTGTTAAGTCTTTAGCATCAAGACATTGAATTTGATTGAAGACTGAAATAACTGCTTTACTGATTTTAACTTTATTTTTCAGGGAATCTGGAGACGTGGCTGCAATTCGAGGGTAAGACTTCAAGATCTTTTTTTTTCCAAGCCTGTGCATTTACTGCGTATTGTGTTTAGAAAAGAGTGTCACTTTCTGCTGTTCCTTGATTTTCTTAGGTCACGAAAGTTCAATATCCTCGGCACCAACACAAAAGTTATGAATATGGAGGAATCCAACAATGGCAGCCTGTCAGCAGAGTTTAAACACTTGGTGAGTTATAGAGGCCAAACTCTTACCGTTTGACAGTGATTAAGTTCTCTGATAAAAGTCTGCTGTGGAGCACTGACTTCCTGTTTGTTACAGACCCTGAGAGAACAGAGGTGTGGTAATGGTGGCCGGACCAATAGCGATGTAAGTAGTATTTCTAAAACTTAATGGGATTAGTGCTCGATAACAATCAAACCTTTTTTTAAAATATCTGTGCAAGAATAATAAGTTTTTGTTTTGATACACATTTGCGGTCCATGAAGTTGTTTACACAGAATCTCCTTTCTCTAGGCCTCTCTGATTGTCACAGAAGAGCTCCATCTTATCACATTTGAGACAGAAGTCTATCACCAAGGCCTGAAGATCGATCTGGAGGTCAGTATCATGTTCCAGTTTCATGTAATACCTGAAGTCAACAAAACTAATCTGTGCAAATACATTGTTCTTTGACAAACCATACAAAGTATGTCATCAAGCAGTGAGTCATTAAAAAAGTTTTCCGCCTCCAGAGACTACCACAGTTTCTGAGTGAGCTGTTAAGGATATACCTCCTACATCAATCCAGTTATTAACCTGACGCTATTTACCACTGATGGAAACTAACTGATATCGAACTTTTCTGCTGAGACAAATTTTGATTTTTACAATTTTTCCCAGTCCTCTGTTGGTGAGAAACATGTTTCTTTGAATAAGCAGACACCAGACACTCAAGTTTCATAATAGTATGTCATGACCAAGTTAAAGATCCCCACAACACACGTTTTAATGCAAAACTCTAACATGTGCCATCGTTTTTGCAGAAAAAGAAAGTATAATTACCACATTAAAGTCGTTAAAATGGCACCTATACTTTTTCCCCCAGTAAAAATTCCAGTATATATGAATATGTAAATATTTTTCATTTCACAAGTTTAACTGCTTGTTATGTCCCCAAGTCCAGGAGATGATAGGATTAACAAATAATTTTTTTAAACTGGGATAAAAGAAGAGGGAAAACAATAAAATTTGGGATTTCTTTTACAATATCACAAAAATCAAACAGCCAAACAGATCAAAAAGAAGAGGCCTGTCTACCTACAACAGAAAAACGGACAAAGTTAACTTAAAAGTCAAGCCAATGTAACAGCAAATATACACCATCCCTTCAACCAAGGAAGTACCTACAAGAGCTCGAGTTACACGCAGCACAGATGCTGGCCCTGTGGGCAGCTCTGCTAAGGCTTTTATTGTTCCAAGCCCTGATTGAAAGTGGCCTCAGGTGCAGTTCACTGCTCGCTACAGGTGAGGAGAGTCAACAGACAGAACCAGGAGAGGGCGGGAAGAAGAGAGCGCGCACACAAACGCAGCACTATGGCCGTAACACTGCTGTGTCCACTTTCAGTGTATGTGCATTGGATGCTTCAACATCATGAAGCATCCAACATTCAACATACACGAGTGTGACACTTGTTCCATCCACTAGGTTCCATCCATAGCTGTGTGACGCTCATAACAATGTCCACAGCATCTGTAACATCCTTTTTGTGTTAGTGGAAAATAAAAGGTCTCCCTCTGACAGATGGTGAAGAGAAGTTGCCATGCACTGTCAAAGATGCAATGCTGTTGCTGTTCATTGCCTGACTTTCACAAGTCAAACCACTGACCACAAACCATTTGTTTGCATACTAAACCACGCATATTCTGTGGCTTTCACTGAATGAATCTGACATATTATCATTTCATTATAACTATTTAACTTCAGTGCAATGAATTTTTATCATGCCAGTCTTTCACGAGCAACCTGCCGCAACAACAACCCACACCTTATGGTGTGACATTCGTGTAGGTCGTTGGACAAGGGACGACCTTTTTACTACAAAATATTTTTTGCTAAAGGACAGCAGCATGCCCTCTAGATGTAAGAGCAGTCATAATGAGAGTATGTCTTGAGGAAGTTGCATTATGGGGCAATATACTGAAGTAGAAGTAGGAATATTTTCACGTTGTGTCAGTAAATGTCGGCCAGGAATAATCAAACCTTTTAAAAGAGAAGAAGATACTGTAAACATACTGAATAAATTTGCTCCATTCTGCAGACTCATTCCCTGCCTGTGGTAGTCATCTCGAATATCTGCCAGATGCCCAACGCCTGGGCCTCCATCCTGTGGTACAACATGCTCACTAACCACCCAAAGGTAAGACAGCACCCTCTGCTGGAAAGGGGCTGAACACCATATTACAGTTGTATATCTATTTGCAGTGGAACAAACGATTTAACTATGTTGGCCCGGTTGTCTCCGCACAGAATGTGAACTTCTTCACCAAGCCTCCAGTGGGGACGTGGGACCAGGTGGCTGAGGTACTAAGCTGGCAGTTTTCCTCCACCACCAAGAGAGGCCTGACCATTGAACAGCTCACCACACTGGCTGAGAAATTACTAGGTGAGGTGCTTTAAAGTCTCCAAAAACTCTCATCTCTGCACTGTGTCATGTATTAATGTGTGATATTATTCTCTCAGGGCCTTGTGTCAACTATTCTGGCTGTCAGATCACTTGGGCCAAGTTCTGTAAGGTACTTACAAACCACATATGGTCTTTTGGTTCAATCTGCCGTCTTGCCATTGTATTGCTTCATTGTGAGTTATTTTTCTCCTTCCTCCTCGCAGGAAAACATGGCTGGCAAAGGCTTCTCCTTCTGGGTGTGGCTGGACAATATTATTGACCTGGTGAAGAAGTATATCCTGGCACTGTGGAATGAAGGGTGAGAGGTCGTCCTTTGTTTACAGTCAACCAAGTCCCTGAGCAGTCTTTGGAATTACCCAATCAGCTGCGTTTCATATTATAGAAAGTGTTTTGACATGCAATTAGTCAACAGTTTTAAAATAGACTTACTATTTTAAAATTCAGCATCTATTTATATGACTTCCTGTTGCTCTTCTACAGGTATATCATGGGCTTTATCAGTAAGGAGAGAGAGAGGGCACTTCTTAGTCCAAAACCTCCTGGAACTTTCCTGCTGCGCTTCAGTGAGAGCAGCAAGGAGGGGGGCATTACATTTACATGGGTAGAGAAAGACATCAGTGGTGAGTATTATTAAACTTTTTCTTAAACTATTTCCAGAATTCACTTTGTAGTTTTCTGTTGTAACATGGAGCTTCCTTAAATGTTCATAGGAAAGACCCAGATCCAGTCAGTGGAGCCCTACACCAAGCAGCAGCTCAACAGCATGTCTTTTGCCGACATCATCATGGGCTACAAGATTATGGATGCCACCAACATCCTGGTTTCTCCACTTGTGTACCTCTACCCTGAAATCCCCAAAGAGGAAGCTTTTGGGAAATACTGCAGACCAGAAGCAGCTCCTGAACCTGAGATGGGAGGAGACCCCACTGGCAGTAAGTCACTGGCTTGTTCTTTACGCTAGCGATGCAGTTTACGAGAAACATCACCACTTTGCATACAGTATATGTTATTTCTTGCAATTTTTAATGGGTTTTGTGCTAACCGTTTCTTTTCCCTGACAGCTATTCAGCCATACTTGAAGACAAAGTTCATCTGCGTTACCCCGTAAGTATCTGTCACTCCTCCCTATTGTTAAGTCATCAGTACAGGAACATCTCACCCAGTGACCTCCACATAGGTTAGCCCTTATTACAAGCTGTTAATGTTTTTTATATATATATATATAAACACAACAAATCATCTCTGAATGTTCCTGTTCAAGATCTGCGCTTCCTTTTTTTGATCTTTCTTGGTATTGTTAAATTTTTTTAAAGAAACAAGAACTAGAGAGCTGTTTTCACATGCACTGTGAGTCAGCACTGTCATTGGAGGAAACATCACCCTGTTCAGACCAAGTGATGGGAACCTAGATATGTGCAGATTATGTATTCATTCAGTTTAGACAAACCAAGCAAAACTGTAAAGACCATTGTCTGTATTCAAACTAACCCACTCAAGATTATACTCATATTATATAACAAGGAGTCTCGTTGTTGCGTTGAGGCCACCAAAAAATGTGGCTTAAGCATTCAGCTAAAAGTGAACAGCAGCAAATTGCATGCATATTAATTAAATTGAATTAAATTGTGATGTTAGATATTTAAAACCAATATCTTTTTTTTTTTAGAAAAAATTAGCTTTGACTCCACCAAATATTAGTAGCGCTTCTACTAGCATGATAGTGTAAGGTTGACTGAGATCAGTGGGGTGTATGCGCAGGCCAGTCAGTCATGTGTGCTTTGGTTAGTAGTAGGCTTGATGGCGTTGTGAAGTTTGCTCAGTGAGATCCTGACCTGTCTTCGTAGGTGCCCCTCCGTGTTCATGGACTTGCCGGAGAGTGAGCTGCTTGGGAACGGATTCCCAGGGTAGGCGCTCTGGGGGAGGTGGCATGTAGGGCTGTGTATGCGTCTTGTCACTTTGTGTGTTTTATGGGGGGGTTTCAGGGATATTGTCGCAGTACCCCCACCTACGTAATTCCTGTTTGTGTTTCCAACTCACCACCACTTTTCCTAGACTTAATACAAGAGCATCTCCTTGCCATTCCATTCTCTCTGCGTTTTTTTTTTTTTGATTTGTTTGAAGTCACTCGCTGTCCAGACATTCATGTCAAAATTCCTCAACTACAAAAGTATGGATGGATTCAACAGTCCAAAGTATTTGTGCGATGATAGTTGATAATTTGATAAGAGATTTCAGATGGTAGTAGTAGTGTTATCGATGATAATAATTCCATAAGAAAACAGACAATGTAAAAGCAATGTTAGTTTGAACAAAGCAAAAAAAAAGAAAAGAAAACTATGCTTTGTTAAACCTGAGTAACGGCCTGTTCGATCTTAATCCATGGTACTAACCATCAGTTGTTGTCACGTTGACTGAAGAGTCATTAACATCAATTCAATGTTAAACATAAAAGCTTTTTGTGTCAGTGTGCTTAGTAGTGCCTATAACAGTATGTAACATGCTCAACAGCTTGACATCAAGGTCTTTTATGATTTGATGTATAATATTTTGGTATTATCTTACCATAGATACATCCTATTATTTATCTGCTCTCTTTCTTTAACATGACTTTGTTTACTGACACGAATGCTGAATTATCTTTCTATGGTGAGACTCATTAACCACTCGTGTATTAAACAATGCAGCCAAACCACAGCCCTTTTACCTATGGTAGCCCTGCTGTCATTGTGATAGAGACGAACACGGACGTACACAAATTAATAGGTGACTGATAGATTATCACTTGTGGGAAAACAAAGATGTCACTTTAGTTATAATGAAAGTATTCTGACTAACAGTATCACAGGAGTCCATGTGTATGTGTGTGTGTGTGTGTGTGTGTGTGTGTGTGAGGCCTTCAGTCGGCATTTCAGTTTGTAATATAAAATCTGTCCTCTTTTTTTGTTTGTTTTTTCACAGCACAAACTCCGGAAACACGAGTGACCTGTTCCCCATGTCGCCTCGCACCCTCGACTCCCTGATGCACAATGAAGCCGAAGCTAACCCAGGACATTTGGGTGAGTCATTTACACACATGGTGTACATACGCACACGTATTTGTACTTTAACCAAAACAACTGCATGCACCAAACCCTAATACCTCATGTTCCAAAAATGTCCTCACATTGGTCCTTAAAAAGGTACAAATGGAAATTGTAGAACTTGATTGATGACTAATATTAACTTATTTTTTTTTCCACAGATTCGCTCACTTTGGACATGGATGTAGCATCGCCTATGTGAAGAGATTTGCTTCATCATTTTTGGCTTTTGTTGGGATTTGGTATCGTGCTGTGATGGAGGATTTGATGATGATTTTTTTCTCCTTCTGTACGCATGACCTGCAAGTACAGTTTTGGTCTTATTCCTGTGTAAAAATGACTGTTTCACACCATAGGGAATGATTTTTAATAATGTTCTTTTAAAAAAAGAGTTTTGACTGTCCACCTATAGCTTAGTGTGTGAAACTGTTCACTGATATTGGCCTGTTGTATTTTAAGCAGCATCCAGCTCCTGTTCAGTACTTGCCCTCATAGATGTCTCACGTACCATTTTTAAGTATCTGGAATTGTATTTTTTGAAAACATCGTATTTTTGCGTTACGAATTTAGAAATGTTTATGATTTAATGTATTCTTTTCTTTAAGAAATTGTAACAACAATAATTGTTGTATAAGCTATGCCACGTCAGAATTGTGCTTTGACCGGTTTTTATGCATTTAATGGTCTTTTTCGATGTGTTTGTTTGTCGTATTTTTAACCCCTGCCATATGTAATGTCACAGGTGTTCCACAATACCTTGATTTAATTTAAAATGGTTTCAAAATGTTTTTTCTCAAAATGGAATATTTCATCCCATTTGATGTGTTTAAAAAAAAAACTGTAGAGAGAAGAAAAAGACAAAGAATTTAAGGCACTTTCCTGTCAGCTTTTTTCCCCCTTGTAGTGTTGTGAGAAATTATGTGACATATAACCTGTAGAAGCTTTGATAATAGTTTTGTGTCACTGCCACTTAAATACTGTATTTTGTGGTCATGTGGATTGCACTTTCTTTTGAAATTTGCAATTTTAATATTTTTGTTATGCCTAAATTCACCGTATACGATCAAATATGTCATGTAACTCATTTCATTAAACAATTTATTTTAGGACAAATTTGTTGTAAAATAACCATGACTGTTTAAGGAAGATACTTCACTCTAACAGAGTGTACACAGTGAAATGTGTAGCGGTTGACTTTTAACTTTTCATACATTTGAGCAAACTCTTGTCAGTTGAGTTGAATACAAGCCACATTTGTCTGTTATTCCATGAAATGTCAAGAAGTTTTCTGTAACATATGCTGTAATTATTCATTATTTGACAGAAGGCAATAAAAAGTTAGCACTAAAAGTAGTCTTGTAATCTATTGGTGTAATTATAAACATACAAATATGTCAAGTGTGCTCGATAATCACAAATTTTAATTGTTTAAAGGCATCTGACCAATAGGAATCATAACTGTTTTACCATTTGAGATGGAAATCATTGACATCCACATCATATACAACATTGTCTCATGTCACCGTTTAAACAGGAAGAAACAACATGAAATTATTTTTTGATTGGTGGTTTGCAACATCTGCATAATACATAATCTATGACCCAATATTAACTTGTTAAAAAGCCATTTAAAAAAACAGCAGGCTTGGGTGAACTTTATGCTCCGCTAGTGTGACGGACAAATCAAGATGTAGCCTAAAATGTAAAAGAAAGTGATGCAGAAGACTCTTTCATGGGTAGTTTGGGTCAAAAATTACTTTATTTAATTTTAATGTCATGCAGATAATTTTGATAAAAAAATTCTTAAACTTCTGTGGAGGAGCAGAGTTTTGATTTTAAAAAAAGCTCGTTTCCAACAGTGTTTAAGAAAACTATGGCACGTCTGTTTTTCATTTTGTATCATTTAGTGATTACCTACTAATGTGCAATTAAAATAGCTTGCTGTTCATGTTGAATGTACAGCTGGTCCTTAACTTTCAAAGACAAAGATGATGAGTAAAGAACAGATACCAGATCAAATATTGCACTTCCCATTTTCGATCTGACAAGCTGTGCCATTTTCCGCCTCTGATGAGATCTCTCAACACATGATCACTGGACTTTCCTGACTGGAAATCCCATATTTGTGTGCGCGTGCAGCCCCACTACATCTTCGGCTGTATGACACTGCCCTGATGTGATCAGCATGAAATCCCGTGAGTCCTTTGGAGAGTGTGTGACAGCTGAGATAAAGCAGCTAAACGACCAGACAGTAAAGAAGCCGTTTCTGCATCACTGGGCCTCTGCCTTGCTCTTCACTGCTCCTTCACTCTCTTTCTCATGTGTGACGTGTATGTCTCACTCGCTGATAGGAAATGAACACAGCCTGGTTTGAGGAGGTGTGGGGGGGTGTGGAGATGTATAGCTATTAGAGTCAACAGCTGCTGACTCAGCTGTTTGAGGAAGCAACTGTCATCCTTCAGTTCAGGCCTGTAGCCAATGAATCTGGAGAATCAATGAAGCTTCAACAAGGTGCAGTGTGTGTGTGTGTGTGTGTGTGTGTGTGTGTGTGTGTGTGTGTGTGTGTGTGTGTGTGTGTGTGTGTGTG
>JBBPCS010000672.1:10226859-10258021 GCA_037974645.1 Hollardia meadi
CTCTCTCTCTCTGTGTGTGTGTGTGTGTGTGTGTGTGTGTGTGTGTGTGTGTGTGTGTGTGTGTGTGTGTGTGCGTGCGTGCGTGAAGTCACTTAATTTATTTAAAGTGATTTAACACCAATAAGCGCAGTTGTTTTTTTTGCACCAGACGGCGTCGCTATTCTCCACATACCGTAGAAAGGGAACAGCTTTGGTTCGATGCTTTGAACTGGACTGAAAATTTACGGTTCAGTCTGCTTCTAACTATCTGTAGCTCTGATCTCAGCGAGTCAGAGAAAAGTCAGTCCGAGCTTCATGACCCGCACCAAAGTGCCGTCTTGAGCAATTAAGGAATATATGCATCAATTATTATTATTATGATTATTATTATTTATTTTTTATTATGTATTTATTGTTGTTGTCGTTATGCTTTATTCTTCAGGCTAAGGACTTCTGTATCTGTAAATGTTAATTTGTTCTGCACAAATAAAAGTCACTGAACATCAAAGCATTGTAGGCGATGACATTGGACTTATCGGAGAAATTAAATGAATAAATAAAAAAAATAATAGCCTGACATGAAATAAATAAAAACATAGTGACACTTAATTGAGGATTCTGCGCGTATAATCCTACAAGAAATAATAGGCTAGTGGATCCACTGTGTCTCTTGGCATCTAGCATTAGTAGTCCGTCATCATCAGAACAGAAATCAGTAGAAACTGTTGAGCCCTCGCTGACATTCAAGAACCACCGGAAGTGGGCGGTTTGTCAGATAGGGAGAGAGAGAGAGAGGGAGAGAGAGAGAGAGCGCGCGCAGTGAACTGTGGGGAGAACTGTTGGTAACTGTCTGACTGACAGAGAGGTTCCTGTCGTAACGTTAGGTCCCTCACGTCGCTGCAACCTCTCCCCGCATTTTCTTTTTTTTGTTTGTTTTTTTTACGCAAAAAGGACAGCAGCTTGAGTCGCTCCACAGAGGTAAGTGCGACTCTTTCATGTCTTTTATGGCTGCGTAAAGTCCGGAGAGGTGAACGTCCTCGTCTCGTCCCCACTGACGGTCCCTGCAGTTGCGAAAGAAAACTGACAGCGCTTTCTAAACAAAGTGCGGCATCGCTCCGTCTGCAGAGAAAACAAAACAAAAATCCGCTTGGTAACATGTAAATCCACCAAAAAAATAAAATAAAAAAAAATCCCCATTTCTGTTGGATTTAGGTTGCGTTTGATTTATTGCTCTTCTCTTTCTCTGTTGTTTTATTAACGCTCCTGAATCAACAGCTCTCGGAGGAGTTCCTGTAATATTTTCTATAATCTTGACAGCGTGTCTGTGGTGCCAGTGAGTTTACTGGCACCTTGTCGACTTGCATGTATGACATACTGCATTCTCACTAACGCAACTGTGGGTCCACTGCAAGGACTGCCATCGTGGTGGGCTATCTTTCTGAAATGAGCTTTTCCAAGCCTCCCTCCCGGTCTCGCTTGACTCCAATGTGTCCTACATGAGGCAACGAGGGTCTGCCGAGGTGAAACGGGACCACAAGGATAACCTGCGGCAGCACACGCACACCGTGTTTATACAGGCTTGGGCTGTAATAAGCGTTAAGCAGCGCTCATGCTTCAAGAGTCTGACAGGTGAAAGTCTGACTGAGAGATCAAAAATATTATTGGCCTGAAATACAGACACGCAAGTTCATAGATGCATAAGTTTATACCCTGCGATCTTTAGAATGGGTATCCCTTTTAGTAGTTTAAGCACATTTTACTGTTCAAGTAGTGCAAGTTGTATTAAAGTAAAAGGTACTTTTAGCCTGTTATATGATACAGTTTTGGCAGATGATATTTCTTGAGATAAAGCACGAATATTAGAAGAATGTTGGAGTAGCGTACTACTACTAAAACATACTAATAAACCTAAAAACAAGTGCAAAGTACAATAAATCCACTCACGGTTGAATACTAGAAAGTTGCAGTCCCTATGGCAATATTTGAGATTTCCCAAACAATCACTAAAAGGTTCACTTTAATCTCATCACAAGAGCTCTGCACTGAGTAGTCTTTACCACAATTAGAATATGGCTTCAAAAGAAGAAGAAGAAGAAGGAGAAAAAAAAGTTTTTCTCTTTCTCTGGAGAAATGTGGGCTGTGTTCATGTCATGTTCCAGTCATTCCGGTCAGGTTCATTTTAGTTCGGCTAATTGTGCGTAATGTCAATCAGAGGATTTATTGTTTCTCTATCGTGACCTGTTGATGTGTGCTCTGAAACGGCACGAAAGGGGTGTTTCATAAAGGTCAATAAAAAGCTGGCTGTCAAAGCTGTAACACACGACTGAATCAGTCAGTGCTGCATCAAAGCCCCAGTGTTTGTGTTTACATACAGAATTAAAATGTCACTGGTACTTTGATGCCTCAGCGTCATTTCTGAGAATACTGCGATGTGCTGTGTGTGTGTATTTGTATGCAGATGAGCTTATCTGCAGTAATACACACAGCCTTTGTCATTGCTTTGTTCTGATAAGGCTTGGTATGTTTTCCTTTGGACAAGCTGGCATTGACTTTGTCCCCCGTGGCTCAGAGAAATCGAGAATTACATGTTGTGATAATGTCCTCTGCCCTCTTGAGGCTGTTGCACGTGGATGAGCTTTGAGGGCTTTCCCTTAACGAATGGTTATTTTTTGCAAACGCCTTCCCGTTTGGCTTCGGGATGTGTTTTCAGTAATGGTGAAATTGGTCAGTTAATCAAAAATCAACACCAATTTTCAAAAGGTGATTCATCGTTTTGTCATTTACGGTCGTTGCATTCTCTTTTTTATATATTTGAAAACTGAATTCCTTTTAGTTCTGGATGAAGCAGTCTTGGGGTCTGGATAGTTACGACAGGAATTCTTGACCTGTTTTTTGTTGTTGTTGTTTTTTGTACATTTTATATAAACTTGACTTTTCAGCTTCTCAGTGTGTGACTTGACTCTTCTTCCCTGTCAGTTCTGTCCCTACCTTCTCTTGTGTTGGTCATATATGCATGTCTGCTCTCAGTCAATAAAACATTTCAGTCAATCAGTTTTGCCCTTTGGCATTTAACCTTGTTGGCAAGCCTCATGTTACCCTGCATGCTCCCTCTGCCCTGCTGCAGTGGATGGTGCATGGAGAGGGGGGGGTTCCCAGGTTTTCTGTGAAAAACGAGGTTGTTTTGGGTTGGCGCGGGAACGTGGCATGCTGGTCAGGTGTGAATTGGCTGGCACAACGTGTCTCTGACAAAAAGACCCAGATGCAGAAGTAGTAGCAGCAGGACAGACAGGGGAACCACTGTGTTTCACTGTGCCATGTGCTCACAGCATGGCATGTCCTTAAGCTTGTCTGTGCTCCTCACTTTTTCACTCCCCGTTGCCAGACAAGTGGAGGGTTCAGCAAGGCTGGAAAGGCCAATGAGAAAATTTAAGAACAGTAAGTAGGGCTGGCAGGGGGGGGCTTAGTTAGGAAGGACAGCACAGGAATATACAGTATGTTCTCAGCATTGACATCAGGAGCTGGAAGTGGGCCGATTAGAGCGGTGGTTTTGATCTGACTGAGCCATGAGTCAAAGGTGTCCAAATCACTTCTACACTAATGACTGTGCCTATCATGGGGCTTCTCGTCGGAGGAGAGGATGGAAAGATGAAAGATAAAGGGAAGGAGGCCAAGAATTTCCATCCTCTTGTGATCCAACTTATTGGTGAGACACTTTGGCGAAAAATGTCATGTGAATAATGTGACAAAAGTGTGAAAGACAAACAACGGGATGAGGAGAGATTCAAGAGTAAAAGAGAAAGGGAAACATGTTCAAGATAAGGAAGCATGTGGTGAGATGCACCCGAACCTCCTCCCCCTTTCAGTTGGGTTAACGCTAATCCACTGGTCACGTGACCATGAGCTTTTAGCTTGGTCGAGGCCAGGAGCGCTCTGATCCATCTGTCGAATAGTGTTGCTGATTGTTGGCATCCACAGCGTCTACCCCTGTCCCATGATCACTGCTCCACATAAGACTCAAATTTGTTTGCCATCAGCTAGTTACTTCTGCAGGGTTTTATCAGCGATTTCAGTTTCTCCCAGTGTCGGTGTATTTTCCATGATCCCAAACTCTCTTGCCGTTGTCTAACTTTCATTAAGTTCCTCCTGTTGTCAGTGCAGTGAGTAAGTGGGAGGAGGATGACAGTCAAGCCTTCCAGACACTGAGAAGCATGACAAGGCCTTGTGTCAGTGTCTGTTACACAAAATAGTCAGAACACTCAAAGACAAGTTTGCATTAAGCCATGTGAATTAGGTCACAAATCAGGAGAGGAAATGTGAGCTTTGATTCCCATCAGTGTCTCTAAGGGTGCTTTTTTTTGTTGCTGCCATTTTAAATTATTTGAGGAGACATCAGACAGAGGTCAGCGCAGAATAAGCTTAGAATGGATATACACTATGTGGTCTGGAGTAATCTCTTTTTTTAATTTTTTTTATGATACCCGTCTGAAAGCTTTTAACACATTGGAGGAAAATGCTTTTGCAACTTGCTGCTGAGACACCACAGCTCTCACCACTCTCAATAACACACATTCTTTCATGTCTAGAGGCTACTTTGCATTGATCGGAAACCTGATTTGAAATACTGACTAAGGTTCAGTGATATGAATATTCTTCGTACATCTATCTTGTTGATTCAAGAACAGCATTTAGAAGCTTACTTTGTGATCAGTGTTTTCGGGAATTATATTGCAAGTCTTGAACCGTACGTCTCATCGAGGGGCTTGATCCAAGTTGTTACTTCAGGAGGGACATACACCCCGCTGAGGGTTGGAAGCTCAAGGTTAGGGAAAGCCAGCTTGTGAGCCATTGGCAGGTTGCCTTTTTCTTTGGGTTCCCCAGGGCAGTTGGGGAATCTGAGTGGGAAAGGAGAAGTACTTTTCCTCCTCTCTCCAAAACTAGCATCTGTGTGCTCTTTCAGCAAGAATCTTAACCCCAGAATTACTCCAAGAGTAGCTCAGCGACCAACAGCACACAACTATGTCTGTGCCATGTCTTCTCTCCACATGTGTTAAACTATTTCATTAAATGAGAGTTTAAATAAAAAGGATGGTTTATTGTAGAATCTGAGGGAGGTGGTAGTGGTGTCGTAAATAGAGATGTTCTATGCATTTTTTCCTTCCGACTTCCGACACCTGAACTTGTCTATCAGTCGATACAGGGCACTGATCTGATCTGATCCAATATTCGTATCGGGGTCCGATTCAGACATAATTCACTTTTATCGAATATCGGACAGATGTCACTTGTCCTCGCACCGATCCAGATTCCATAGTCTGATGTTTTTATCTCCTCGTGGCGCCAACACGAGTGGAGCTGGTAGCGGCATGGTGTATATGCTATATGCTGAGCTAAATGGACTGCATTTATATAGCGCTTTTCTAGTCCAATTGACCACTCAAGCCGCTTTACAACATAAGAAAGCATTCACATGCACATTCATACAGTGGTGGTATTCACACGAACAGCCACTGGGGGCAATATAGGGTTTAGTATCTTGTCCGCAAACCAAGGATTAATGCTTCCCTGTGGCAAGTGAACTCTATTTTTGGGCTAATGAAATGCCTCATGAAGTTATCCGAACAGACAAGTAAAAATAAATGTGATGTTTAATGAAACGTTATCTGAAAAAAACTGAAGTGGAGCTTTTCCAGCTGAGCTGCGTGTGCGATTGTGTCTCAAAACCAAGTGATGTAAACATGACACTATTGAAGTTAACGCTGACAAAGTTGCGTATGACATAACGTTACTAATGTTAAATATCTCTGGAACACTTACTTTTGAGTTACTTTTTTTTTGCCCAGATCATAACCCTCATGCCGTCTGGTGTGATCGTATCCCTTTCAGAAGCTTTGTAAAGCTGATGAGTTCGATGGTAAACCCAACACTGAATGTCTTCTGTGATTATTCATTCTGTGACATTAACATTTTCTCTCTTTTTAAACTTTATTAGCAACATAGTAATTCAAACAAGAACTTAAATGCCACACAATGGTCGGAGGATGCCACCATACAACTCCAAGGTTCCCTGGCATACACTAAAATCTATGATAGAGAGACTATCATTACAGACTATATTAATTTCTGCATAAATACCACAATAACAGTGAAAACCTTGAATCACTCATCAATAAAAACAGAGCCTGAAAGGGAAGCATAAAACTTTCTGACTGCACGTGATCCCAAACATGATCCACAAGAACATCAACTTACACAGAACTGCTCACCGGGAAAATGAAGTTCACTTTGAGCCTCAGTTAATCTTACACATAATACCATCGGCAGATATCCAAATTTAAGATATCGGAATCGGAGCTGGAAAAAAAAGTGGATCAGTGTATTTCTATGTCAGATACCAGTGTGTTAAGTGTCCCGTTTCTCAGCTAATAAATTATGTGTCATCTGTATCTGCAATAAACGCTCCAGCATTTTAGGCAGCATGGGAGGCATTTCTGATACAGATATCAGAACAACGCTATTTGTAAAGTTACACCGCACAACCTCTTTGATGTTTTATTAATGCCTTGAGTCATGCTTGGTTTTTCATGCATTAATTATGTAAATGCATGTCCCTATTTATACCCTGAAGTAAAATCAATCATGTGAAGTCTTGATCTTAAAAAGAGCCAAAGACGCTTTGTTGAATACAGAAGATATCTTGTATCATGATAGTTGAAGTTGTTCTCCAGTGTGATTCAAAAAGATGGCATCAATATGCTACAAAGTGAAACTGTTTAATAAGATAGTAAAAGAAAATATGGAAAAAACCAAACAATCTTGCATTAGTTCTGATAAGTGGTGTAGAGTAAAAATGAACCTGTAGACGCAGGATTATGCACAAATCCTTTTCATTGGTATACTTCAGGTGTTAATGATACTTCCCTTTGTGGCACCAATATTGTTTCACTAAATCTCTGTTTGCAGTGTCTTAGCAGTTTATTTTTTCTTTTCACACCCACATAATTCACGCTCTCGGTTGTGACCTTATATACAATGACCCGCTGACCTACTTCTGACTGCAGTGTAGTTTGTCACTCTTGGAGTGACCAGGAAGCTGTATTAAGCGCACATCTGCCATGTGACAGTATGTGTCAGTTAGGGAGGGGCATCTGCAGGAATAGTGAAACTGAGATTATCCAAATATGAAGTTTAAAAAAAAGGAGTTCTTAGTGCAGAAACATCTCAGGCTTAGTGACAGGGTACAAAACACAGTTTACTTGTCCTTAAATACTGTGTTATGTACAGTGCAAACTATGTATTTGCTGATATATTGCTATGATCAGCCAGTTTTTGAATACTATTGTATTTACTCCGAAATACAAATTATTTTCTTTACAACTTATAGCTGATCAGTGTTTACAATTTTTTTTTGATTTTCAAACCTTGCACATTCTGCCATCAACTAATCAATAGCATCTTTGTTGTGATGACATCAACTTAATCAGTGTGATGGTCCATCTTGCAGATCTTGTGCTGACTATTTCAGGTTATTTGAACTTGGTCAAAGTAGACATGACTTCACTTTAAGGCACTGAAGTGTAGCCTTGTTCTGCTCTCCTCAGCCTCATTTGCACCCAAACACTTACCTCACGTCCCTCATTTTAATCACTCCTGATCCACATTGAAGCCTGTGGCTAAGGTAATTGCATCTGCCATCACAGGTGTAAAGGAAGCAGCCAGACAAGAGACCCAGGATTTAAAAAAAAATGCACTTCTGAACATGCTGAGTATAGAGTAGAGTAGTAGAAAGCTAGGGCCAGTCAAAATGCAGTGATTCCATGCTTCTAAGCCATTCTGGATTGTTTCTAGTATGACACCTACCATGATGCATTATAAGCACATGCTAACGTTAGATCTCAAGTGGATAGGTTTTCTGCACAGCTGTAAAAGCACTGGCAGCAAAGTGAAGAAGAAAATGGGCACAAAATTCAAATTTATGTATTTAAATGCCGCATAAAACAGCAGAGAAATGGGCACAGTGGCATATAATGAGTAGGCTAATGTTATACCTGAAATAATTTAGCCATTAGCATGCAGCTGTTAGCTAGTATCATTGTGCCCGCATATTTCAATTCAAGTCTAATAAAGCTGAAACTTAACTTAATCTTCTAGCCAGCCAATAAGTTAGCTAAAAAAAAACAAACGTATTCACCTCCCTGTCTCATCGACGACATAATCCTTCAATCCAAATTTTATTGTTGGCCTCTGCTGGTCTGTTGCCTCCCAGAGGATGCATGGTTTGCGTGCACTGCAGTAATCAATCAATCGTGTTTCAAAATTATTTTAAAAAACCAAGTCCTTTTGAGTCAAGTCTCATGAATACCAAGTCCAAGTCAAGTCCAGTCTTTTATCAGTATTAGTCAAGCAAGTCTCAAGTCCTCAAATTTGTGACTCGAGTCTGACTTGAGTCAAGTCATGTGACTTAAGTCCCCCACCCCTGTTGCTCACCAATTAAGGTTAGTTGGTATTTTCCCTGAGTGCATTTTAAAGCTGCAATGTGCAACTTTTCACTTTGAGGCAAAACGTGTTGCCTGATCCCACAGACCTCATCTTCAGATGGTTAATTTGCACACTCCACTGCTTGTCACTTTAATGTGTTCATCCAGATATGCAATGTAACCTTAGGCATCCATTTCTAAGGTCTTTTCCACTTTTTCCACACAATTTTTGAGCAGTTTTGTTGTTAACACCACCGAGAGTTGCCGCAGCTAAGGTAACTTGCTACAGGAGACAGATCCGAAAGGTATAAACTCTAGCACACAGGAAGAGTGCCAGGCTTTGCAACCAATTTTACATAGTGGTCAAACCGTGCAACTACAACGTCACGTGATGCACAGGGCCCCAAAAAGACTTTTTCCAATAAGCTTATATTGTAAAAGAAGTGGCTTTAAAATCAACCCCGGCGAAATGACTCGTTTCAATATCAGAATTTGATCCATTCAGTCTGATAATATTTCATAAGTCTAGAAGAGCCGTGCGATTAAATTACTGTGTCCTAATTCAAGTTAGCCACTCGGCTGGCGGAGGTCAGTGTGCCTTCTCTATGAGCCCCACATTGCGGATTTTTCGGGTTCATTTTAAACCGGGTAAGCAGATCGTTTTCGGTTTCATGCACCACTGAGCAACTTTGATAGGAATAAATGGGGCCCTGCCTCTGAGGCTGTATCAGATTTTTCCCTTAATAGATGTGCATGTGGGATTAAGGCAGTTCACTCCAATCACACAAAGAGTTTATCAGATCAGAAAAACTGGTAACTGGCAGGCAACAGGAATGGCCCAATGCCATTGGCAGCATAGATAACATAAAGCAATCTGGAGGTGATCAACAAAACAAAGGCCGTCAGCTGATCAGATGAGGGAAAACTCACAATGATGTCTAGTGTGGGGGTGGGGCTCGAGAGGACGAAGATGGAAATGATGCAGGCTTCACTGTGGCAATTTTAAACAAATGGCCAGAACCACAAACTAATTGTAATTGCTATGTCCTTTACAGCTCTACCATGCTGAATGTAGATTATACAGTAAGTTCAGTGGTAGCTTAGCTGTTAGTCACTTGTGCTCTGCTTGAGCAGGCTGAGAGGTGGCTGCCGCTGCTGCCACTGCCATGTTCAAGCCTATTACAAGCTTACAGCAAACGAGACAGACAGACAAACCAACGGATAGTCCACTGACAAATAAATACCTATGTTTGCATGGAGAGATGGTCGATAAAAACAGGTCGACAGTCCGAACAAAGAAAACTCGCTGTCGGTAAATGAAATAATGTCACCAAATCTATGTACACTGGCATCATACAGAAAGCCACACGCTCATGTGCACATGGGAGGGACAACATAAACAATTTAGCTCAGTTGTTTGTACTGCCATTACTCATGACCCTTGTTAGAATGAATGTGTGTTTGTGCGTGC
The DNA here is from genome assembly GCA_037974645.1 of Hollardia meadi. Lineage (NCBI taxonomy): Eukaryota > Metazoa > Chordata > Actinopteri > Tetraodontiformes > Triacanthodidae > Hollardia > Hollardia meadi. The sequence goes on from JBBPCS010000672.1 coordinate 10,236,784, forward strand.
ATGTGTGGCATGTATGCATCTGTTTTGTTCAACTAGATTTAGGTCATGGATGCTCCCTTGTGTCTGGGGAAGAGCGAACATCTGTGTAAGATTACTGTAAGGAGCATTAAAAACTAATGATGATAACATACGAGGGGGGAAAAAAAAGATTTCTCAGTTATTCGTGTTTATGTCTCATTTATATTTGATTGTACATTGGATTAAAGTGTGCGGGACTGAAGAGGAAATGGGGCCGAGTGATCAAACAAGAATGCTTATTTCTCTCTGTATTGTCATTTTAGAAGTGCGTGACTTTTGCTGCATTTTCTGCTCTTTTTTGCACAGTCTTTTAGAGACCGGCACCATAGAGCAGTAAACACTCTCTGTCTGTCTCTTCCCTGCTTATAGAGGCACTGGCGCAGTATAATGCAAAGTCAGGGTTTGGATTTGTAGAGCTGTTATATATTGATCCTGTGAGCTCATCTTGCCCACGGCAGCGTCTGATTATAACAAGGCTCTCAGATGAGCTCTGAGGGATATCTCCATCCACCATGCCACTCCCACCATAGAACAACAAAACTCTTTTTGTTTGCTTTCTGTGAAATTAAATAAGTACTGGATAAGTATGTGTGTATTAGAAGTGGTATGTGGCCTTGCTGATATAAGATATGAATGTGTTATGCTGAAGTGCCTGCTGTATACATTTGTCTTAATTCAAATGTGTGCATGAGTTTGTTTAGTTTCTCGTTTCAATCTCTACAATATAGCGTATTATTGTTAAAGAGAGATCTGTGATGTGTCTCATAATTTCAGTGTCATCTCATTGGTAATGACTCGCGTTTAATCTACATTTATACAATTAGAGAAACATCGGGTTTTCCAATCTGCCCGACAACTTTGGCTATTAGATCCCATCTGTTTCCGTCTACCCCTTTGAGGCATTTGGGCATGTGAGTCAATCACATGGGCTGTTAAATGTACGCTGAGATAGATGGGGGGGTGGGAGTTGGACAAGACCATTTGCTCATAGTGTGTAGCATTATCATCGAATCTCTTAAAACGCATTTTCCATTCTCACATGATCTGCTCTCCCTGCTCTTTTGTTTTGCACACAGCTAGCCACAAGGCAGCATGTGTATAGAATTGTGAGTTATAAATAGATAGCCGAGCACTGATGGGTTTTGTACCGTTCTCTTCTATATTCCCTTTTTAGTGTAAGAGTGCACCGGGTAACATGTATCTTTAAAGGTCCAGTGTGTAGGATTATTGGCAGAAATGAAACATCATCAGTGAATATTATATTTTCATGAGTGTGTAATCACCATGGAATGAGCCTTTCATACTTACAACCGTGACTCCAAAAAAGTTGGGATGCTGTAGAAAACATAAATAAAACAGAATGTGATCATTTATTAATCCTTTTGACATACACTCAATTGAAAACAACACAAAGACAATATATTTAATGTTTTACCTCATCAACTTCATTTATTATTGTAATTATATCCTGTTGGTACGGGGGCAACAAAAAGTTGTAGGATGCTCAAAAACTGTTTTTGGATTCGGGGTTGTATGTAGGGAGGGGGTCCTCTTCCATGTTCCACCGCCATGTTCAGTAGCCCAGAACTGACAAACCACTGGCTCTCGAGAGGGCCTCTCGCACTTTTAGCTGTCACTGTATTTTGTCCTACAAATTTGGAAAGGAGGGGTAGGGATATTCAGTTGTGAGCGATCTGCAACCTCGATGTTGGATGCCACTAAATCCTACGCACGGGTCCTTAATTAGCAATCGTATTTGTTGAGATGCAAACCAAAAGAAAGTCCTCTTATGAGACATAGAAATGGCCTCTTGACTTATTGGAAAATAACAGGAAAATGCATAAAGCTTCATTTGTAATGCAAGGTACCTTTGTTCCCCTGAACATCAAAATGAAATGGAATGGAAATGGTTTTCTTTTAAAGTTCTCCTGGCTATGTGATTGAATGTCCTCCTTTCTATTCTGTTCTTTTTCTTATTGTACAATAATCAAGAATGAGGCAGTAACCTGCTCCATAGTTATTACCTGGCTTTTACTGTTGTGATGGTTTTGCAAGCAGACAAGGATCCATGCTTTTACAGTATCAGTATTTAAGGGTGATTATTGGTGGCCATGTATGCACACAGAAAAGGAGGCATTCAGGAGGCATTCAAGTTTGAGCATGTTCATCATGCGTTACCTGACCTCAAACCACTGAAGCAATGCGTAGATTTCACATCAATAAACAGTGAATAAGCATTCCTTGCATCTCATGCAGGGCAGCAGAGACTGAAGGGTGAGATGGGTGGCTGTGGCTGTGTTACTTTAGTGTCCATGCTCAGCTTATCCAGATTATCCCTGTGCCACTACCATAATCACTCAGACACTACCATGCATACAGCACCATAAGGTTGATGCCTTTGTTTTCCTTGTTTTAATGAGGCAGAGATGAAAGCTCTGTCCTGTTTTTCTGTTTGTAAAGAAGGGTCCACCACACCCAGCTCTAGCAGTGCAACATAGATAGCAATGGTATGACATTTGCATTATTGGTTGATCAGTTCTCCATATAAGAGAACACTGTGTGTGGGCCACTGTGCAGACAAGAAGAACTACATAAAAGAGCAATATGATATTATCTGTAGTATGACTGTTAAAAAGACACAACAGCCATAGCTGTGTTAAATTATGTGATAATAAATATATGATAAACACAGACGTCTTATGGCAAAATATGATGGGCCTTTTTTGGCTGTTGCACTACGACTGTTCTTTTTCACTCTCGTTATTTCACTCTCTGCCAGCTATATTAATTATGTTTAATATAATTACTTAATTAGGCCCAACAGTGTCTGAATCTTACCAATAGTAAATTGTGTTTAGCAGGCTCTGACATTTGTGTGTGACAAGTGGCTTTGCGTGGTCTCAGAACTACCAATAGCCAACAGCCAAGAACTACCACATTTTGGCATCTGCATAGGTTGTCCAGATGTCCCACTTTATGTGGGACTGCACAGCATTTTAATCCCTTGTCCGACGTCCCACATATTGAGACAATGTCTCGCATTTTGATTGACTCAGGTTTTCAAAACTCAAACCACTGCAGGACAAATGCTTTTCTAAAATCTGACTTTTATCCAAGACTGAAAAAAACAAACAGGGAAAGCTATCATCACAGGGATGTGTTTAATGTCTACAATGTCACACAGTGTCAGGCTAACCAGCGACTGTCACTGTGTGTGAAATTACGAGTCACCACAAAGTCACTAGCTAGCGGATTTAGGCACAACATGATGGAACCACACAGAAAAAGAAATGCCATTCCAGCAAAGACTAGGAAACTATTTTTTACTGGGCGAAGCTGGTGGAAGAGTTATTTTTCAGTTTCACGTGGATAACTACCATGTGAAGCAACCCAGTACATAATTCTTATCTCACAAGAAAGAAGTGGCTCAAAAATATGGATGAATGAAACGTACTAGGACAGGTGCACATCGGGAAAGCTCGGCGATCGCTGAAGAGAAAAAGGATAACTGACAGCAGTTTTTCTGTGTGAGATAGAACTCAGAGATGTATTGAACTAAGGGGCCTCCCAACATTGGAAACATGTCCCACATTGTCCCACACAAACGTACTCTTTTTCCCACATTCGGTTTGTTTGGATCTAGGGCCCAAATATACTCCTAAACGAACACATAAACGGACAGCTGTGGGCTCTACGGACGCATAGCAATTCTGTTTATACTTCCTTCTGGAGTTGGTTTGGAGGACAGATTCCACGCATGCCGTAGTGGACTATATGTCCTCTGTTGACTCTATTCGCTCACGCTATTGGCAAGTACATGGGGACACAAAAAATAGATTCACATCAGAGCACTATGATGCACCTCAGGTATGACGGATAATTGCTCCAGACTATCACCATGGCAGCAGGTGTGTTGAAACCATTGACATAAATAAAGATGGACGTGCCTCCACTTCTTCCCACTGTGCAAAAATGAAGCCAAAATATTCTGTATATGAGCACTGCGCAGGTGACCTAATTTGGAGCCAGAGTTTGTGCATAAGTGATCGGGCGGTGGAGCCGTGGTATGGAGTTCCCACCCATACTCCCGCCTGTCATTCAAGACATTCACTTTGTTTTTATAGCATCAAATAAAAATTTAAATCAAACTGATCAGGAAAGCTTTGAGGTCTTAGTTGCACCCATGTCCTATCTGATATCATTGATATAGCTTTGACCTGGTTGTCTGAAGCCCCTTTCACACAGCCTGTGAACAGACGGGACTGTTGCGCCTCTGTTACGCCTCGCCAGACTGTAAAAAGTGTATTAAACTAAAATTTCTGATGGCGGATTTTGGAACTCACTGTTGGTCTGCCGGCAGCGGAGGTAGTAACGACGCAGATTTGACGTCTGTATAAAAAGAATGAACCGTCGAGGACGGGACAGGGGTGTGACGTTTTGTCCGCATGTTGTGTGTGTGGCTCACAAGCAGGACATTTCAAAGGAGTTAGTAGCTAGCTCAAAGAAGAAGAAAAGTAACCGAAAATGTCTGCAACTTGGGGAAGAAGGGTTTCAACCACCATACAACAGGGTCGGTAAATGATTATTATTGCCATGTTATTCCATTGTAAAAAAGTGCTGCCCGACGTGTATGTAAAACATCACGCTGTATTACACGTAACACCAGCTTGCTATCTAAAATTACACCGTTGTTTTCTTCCGGCGGTGTGGAGAAGGGTCGAAGATTGGATTGCTTAAAAGGGCTTGCTGTAAAAAAGGCTTGCGTCTAAATAAGGAATTGCAATAAAGTCAGACAATATATCACTATAAGCTGTTACAACCAAATCAGGATGATTTTATATTCTTAGCTTTAAAAATTCATGATGTTTAAGTTAATAATCGGTTAATGCTTAAAGGCAGTCCTGTCTGTCATGAAGTGGTGCTACTGTTGTCGCTCTGGGGTAAAGACCTCTGAGCGGGAAAGGTAGAGTTGACCTTTACTGAAAGCACTGAGCTTGCCATGAAGGGAGGGGAGACATGCATGGTAAGGGGAGCAACACTGCAAAGGGGGGGATGGGTCCAGAGCTCCGGTGACTGGGTTAGATACTGTGTGTGAGAAACTGCAGCTATCTGACCTCCGACACATGACACACTGGCAAGATCAAAGGGCAGAGCTTTCAAAAGCTGCCTGCACTGGTGTTTACAGGAGCGCTGATGGAGGACAGAGGAAGGGAGAGAGAGAGAGAGAGAGAGAGAATACCAAAAGGAAATAGAGAGAGAGACGCAGCAAGGTAATATTGAATATAAAGCAAGTGTAGAAAACAGATTACATACATGCACATACACCCTCTCCTTGATCCTTACATGTGCCTCTTGATTGAGTCTGCATGACTGAGAGAGGAAACGGACAAGAACATGAGCCCTTGAGAAAATAGAGTTAGGGCATTTAAGCACAAATGAATTAGGTGTAACTTTGAACGAATTTTAACGAATAGAGTTACGCATTAATGAAGAGATTGGCTCGGGTAAACCGATTTAGCAGCACACCCTTTATTCCAGCTGATGGAAAGCATTGATTTGGCAGCCTGAATCATCCTATGCGAGCTCACGCAGTGCATTATCCTCTCCTTCCAACTTCTCACGCAGCAGGATGGCTGAGTTCACATCAGCCGGGGGTGTGCAGCAAGATACTCTTGCTATACGTCTGCAGTGCAAAGTTTCTCACAGCTAGTCAGGTTGGGCTGTCTGTCAGTTAGAAATAAATGTTATTTAACAGAGCAGAAATGATATGAAATGCCTGCAAGATTAACTATGTCTTGTCAACATTAGAGAGACTGGACATGCAGTCAGTGGACCTTCTGATAGCGTGTCCGTGGAAGAACGCTAAGAGAGAAATCAGCAAATTAACACGATCAAGTAAACAAGTGAGGGCACAAAGCTGTGTGATCCCTGGAGAGAAGAGGAGGAAGTGATGGTAATTACATGCCATCCATCCCTTTAAACATAATTAGTTATAGAAGAAAAGCATTTCATCAAATTAGGTTTCTATTGCACACCATTCAGCACAAAACTGTGATAGTTAAAAACATAATATGTAACTACATTTACATCTGTGAGTCATCATGATTGAGTCAGAGTTCCTTCACTCCATCAGCCACCCCAGTGATACAAGCGCTGACATTTTGAGCAGCTGTGATAGCAAAGAGTTGACACAGTGCTGTTGCTTTAAACCCATCTTATTTTGAAATGGGGATTTCTGGGCTTCAAGCTTAGCTTCTGCCTGTTTTTAGAAAGGTTGCCCAAATAATCAAAAATGTACAGTACATGTACGCTGCATGTAACCATTTGTACTGGAAATCCCCAGTCTCACCCATGAAGGGGCAGGATTGTCTGCTCACTTTCAAACCTGGTCCAGAAATAATAAAATATGATTCACCTCAGAGTTTCATTTCCTCTTTTGTCTTACGATCAAACAGTAGCTTCTGAAAATCCAGTCTCGAGCCCGGTGGGGGGGGGGGTATTATGGCAGGGCCTCCTCATTTGCCCCACCGCAGGAATATGTAAACAACACCCTCATCTGGGGCTGTACTGTACTCATCACAGCTCCGCATTGACCCCCCACACGTTCCCTCCCACAGGTCCTGTCTGGGGCATCCTCAGCTCCTTGGTCCCAGTTAGACGTGGAGGGGCCCCGATGTTGTTTGTTCACTTGTCTGATGGCATTTAACGCATTGTTTAAAACAACAAGGCTGGTATGAGAGGAAGGGTCAGCTGACAGGGATGTGCAGGGAGGTCTGACGGGGAGGATGCACATAAATAGAATTCATAATTGTATCGTTATCACATATTATTTTAAACGGTATTTTTATTTACCAATTCAAAAACCAGTTCTGCTGTGCAGTATGTATGTAAATGTCAGATTATATTAATCCTCTTGTTTGGATAAAACCAAACAATACATGAAGTGATAGATTAACACCAGATCGGGAGCCTGAGTTGGTTGTTTATGTTCCCTAATCATTGTCTGCCCCCAGACAAACGGCGCTGCTTACGGCAAAGTGATGAAGTGATTTTTCATGGAATCGGACACTATTTGTTGGAGGTCTTACCAGTGTGGATAAAGGTCAACTGTCATAAAGGAATTTGATGTTGATGCATAAAACAATCTTGACAACATGTCAAGTCTCCATGTTGGTTGAAACTTGATACTAAATAATGTTTGGGGGTTTTTTTGTGTGTGTTTTTTTTTTTTAAATCACTGTACTGTAGATCTATTTTATCCTATATTTAATTTAATAAGGGTCAATGCGATCCAAAACTATGGTTACTTTAAAAACAATACCTCATTTTAAAATTAGTAAGTAAAGAGCACTACATTTTAAGTCAGTGAAAAACACAATTGATGGTTCTCATGTTTTAAAACCCTCCTCCAACTATTATTTTTTTTAAGGTTTAAAATTTTTTAAATATGTGTTCAAGACAGGTTTTAAAGAATGTTATAACAAATTTTTTTTTTTCAATCTGTGTGGTTGTATAAATGAGTTGTTTTTTTTAAGGTATAGTTTAATATGTATAATGTACAGGATATAATGTGTGATGTTAATCTGTATTGCGCACTGTAGTACTATATTAGCCAAACGTCTTAGAGCCATATTATTGTATAAATTACATGGAACATTTCTATACCATTAGATTTCCTCCATGTTTTTTCAATTCTTTCCTTTAAATGATTTACAGAGTTAGTACAGTTCGTCAGTATGAAGAGATTTTTAGATATTTCATGGCAAAGGAAGTGTTTTTCAGTATTAACTGTGCAAAAGAAATGCGTGCGTGTTTGTCAGGTACTAATTTGTCTTGGTCTTCTTGTCAGGGGCCCCTGTGACCAGGCTTGGATAAATGACTGGTGGCAGGTGGCCCCTGTGGCAGTTATTGACTCTGAACAATGGCCTCAGTGCTAATGCTTCGCTCTGCTCCACTCGCTCAAGAAAATCATTTCTGTCTAATAAGAGCTCAATTTGGACTTCTAAGGATATCTGATTCATTCTTGTGTTGATTGTTTATTGATTGGACTCATATCAAACCAAAACAAACAAACGTTTCCCACAGATAAATACAAAATCTTTCTTTAATTAAATGTATGATCTGATTAATAAAAGGGTAATATTGTCCAACCATTGTTTATGCTTTGAGAAAGGAGCTAGACAGAAACATCCAGTTGGGACACAGCACTTGTTTAAAACCAAAATGCTGCCAAAGGTCTGTGTTGGCAGATGACAGGTCCCAGCCGCATGTTTGGTTAAGAAGAGAAGGGGACGTTATGACAATTACCCCACATGCCCTCGGCTAACACGTGGAGCAGTAAACGTATTCGTCTGGATCTGTTTCATGTTCTTTGTTTCCAATTCATGCTGTATGTAGGTTAAGCTTCTTGGTGGGTGATTATTTTGGAAAGTTTTTTTTTTTTCTTTCTTGCCAGTCAGCGTAAAAAGCCTTATGCGTGTTGTTATTCAGACGAATGACACTAAAGATCTTTGTTTATAGCCCACTTTTCAATTTAATGGCATGAATTTGAAGCAAACAAGCATGTTTTAAGATTTTATTCCGGAAAACATCCACTGAGAATTGGCTGAGCCCAACAGCAGGATGCCAGATGAACCACTGATATATGGGGAATGTTTGGACATGATGACAATGATGTGATTTGTTGCCTCCTGCTTTTCTTCACAATCAAAACGTTTCAATTGAGTGAGAAATCTGTCAGCTCGTTCTTGTTTGTGCAGTTTCAAGATTGAAAACAACGACCACTGACAGCCAAATAAGTGATGTATTCATTGGTTCAGGTGTCAGATGATGTCATGGTGATTTTTTTTTTTCCCGTGAAGAAACTAACTGCTGTAAATTGTCTATTGCAGCCCATGTGACCAAATACTGCATCTCTTAAAGTTTGCGTTGTCCGTTTTATGAGGATGATGGCAGTTTGTGAAAATGTGCAGACAAGATGTGAACAGTTTTAGATAATCCAATTTTTTCCCTTCCTTTCCTTTTATAATCAAAACCACTCCCCACAAAACATTTCAAGTAAGTAGGGCTGCAACGTTGACTGCAACTGACTAGTCAATCGACAGAGCTCAACTATTTTGATAATTGCTTCATCCTTTAAGACATGTTACAAAGAATAAGGCTATGGTTTCATCTTTTTATATCTGACTAGTTTCTGCTTTTTGATCTTTTGAGGCTTACTGATTTTTCATCTCCAATTAATACTTGTAAAAAATGTAAAAGAAAAATGTGTGATTTGTATACAATATGTCTGATCGCTCGCGTAAAGGAGGCTCATCCAATGCTGCTGTAGATAACAGAACCCCCCACTGCTTTCACAGTGGTTGTGTGGATTACTGTAAATATAAAACTATGTGCAGTTTTATTTAGAAGATTAAAAAAAAACTAATTTTAATGTACCTTGAACTATAGACGATGGATGTTGTTCAGTGGTTGACCATGGGTGGAAGAAAGGGCTGGATTATGGAAAAGCCGGCCATCGTAGAGAGAATTTGTTATATATGGAGAAAACCACATTTTCACATTGCTATTTTTGGAGATAACAGTGAATATTTTCAGTCTCCCCTGTAAAGCCTTCATGGTGTCGCACCTGTGTGCTAACATGGAAAGTTACTAAAATAGTTGTAAATTAGAACCTTGCGGTTGTGTGCCTCCGCGTACCAGTCAAGTTGCAGTTTATATCCATGTCGAGAGAGCTTCATCGTACGGCGCAACGACAATCACGCAATCAAATCTGAAGCTCGATATCAGCAAAACCAATGAGCTCGTGGTGGAATACAATGCTTCAAATATGGATTTCGCTGCAAAATAGCTACAAATCCAAAAAACGTGGATGCTGCACACACAGGCAGCACAGAAGATCAATACAATCGGCACAGTTTCAAGATAGGCGCCCACGATTAGTGTCACCAATTTGTTGTCCAACCAAATGTGAAATATGGTCACAACCTTCCCTTCTGTTGCGGAGTTATGGTGTTGAATAATGGCCAGAAAAGTGCTTTTGGAGAACATTATGATGTCACGGTGACGTTGAACTTTGACCTTTTGGATATAAAATGTCATCACTTCATCATTTTATCCTATTAGACATGCGTGTGAAATTTTAATTCCGTGTGTTTGACCTTTCTTTGACTCAAAGACATAATGCTTCCAGCCATAGCTGGCGCTGAAGCTTCAGAAAGCGAGCTAGAGAGAGAAGTTACAATCCTGCCTCCTTTACACAACTTGTCAGACCCCTTTTCCAACATCAGACTTCTGATGAAGCATATTGACAGCTTAAAGGCAGGTCGGCCTTAGAACTAATATCTGTTTTTAAAAATGGACTAACACTGTCCTGCGCTGATGTCTTACATAACAGACTGCTGGACACCGACAACTGGCTGGCTCGTCCTGCTGTCTGTCGCTGGTTTTCTGGCTGCAGGGTTCTACTACAAAAGTGGCTCTACTCCAACAAGCTGGTATTCTTGCTGCTATGGACTTGAGCTTAAGGCCATGTCCACATTTAACACTCCCTCTGGGCCTCTGATTATATAATGTCTCCCAATGGTTCTCTGTAGTCAACACCATGCATGGGAACACACATACACTGATCAGCCACAGCATTAAAACCACTGACGGTTAAAGTGAATGACATTGACCATCTTGCTACAGTGCAATATTCTGCTGGGAAACCCTGGATCCTGGCGTTCATGTGGATGCCAATTGACACAAACCATCTGCCCAAACACCCTTGCAGACTAAGCACACCCTCTAATTTTTACTCTAACTACGTGTGGCTATTACCACTAGTGTTTGTGAATTGGACTCATTTTTTTGTTACAAAGAGGCTCATTTTCATATAAATTTGAGCCAATTTTGCACCAAATGTATGCCTATTACCTAATTACCAGTTATAGACGTGCATTTCACCCTTTGCGGGTGCTTTGAGAATTTCACAGTTTCTTTTTGTGCAGGTTTAGGTGCCGCAAAAGCCGCGCAGTCTTTTCGTGAATTCGCCCCACAGTTTTCATGTACTGTCACAAACGGTGAATTTCTTGGCCATAAAGCTAATTTATCAAAAAGTCTGTGCATTACATTTTTTTTATTCTGATAATAAGATATTAGATGCTTTTGTTCTTCTTCACTGTTCTACTGTACCTGCTGTATAAACATTGTGCTACACTAACAACAGATTTATTCTCACACTTAAAAGTATTTCAAAACGGTTTCATTTTCACATATAAGCTGCAGCCGATTCACCTCAAATACCCTAACTTGCACTTAGAAGTCTGTCCAGATGGTTGGAGAGTGTGAGCCAGTGAAACAAAGCCAGTCATTGGCTGGTCGAGCTCTGGCTGGAAGGGGTTTAGGGCAGTGGGTTCAGAGGCTAGCAGGCCAGCTGAGCACAATGAGGTCACACTGGCAGGGACTCAGCAAACACATATAGTACAGCAATAGAGCTCTGCAAGAGGCGCTCATTCCCTCCCTATGAAGCACTGAGTGACACATGTTCTGTCTTTCTAGCTATTTTGTGCATTTGTGAGTTTGTTTGTTTTTTTGACAGTTTTTCCAAAAATAATAAAAGCAAAACATGAGACAATGGTCAACGGAAGTGTAGAGAGCGATTTAACTGAAAACATCTCCTGAGCAGTTGCAGTTACATGTTGTGTTAGGTTTCATAAGTGAATGAGGATATTTTAAGTTTCACTGTACTTGCTGTAGACAAGAAAAGTCAACTTAGGGATCGTGAATCACCGATTCACAGTAGAATGAAGAAGGCAACCTCTCTCTACCATGCCAATGTCTTTAAATAGTCTGCCGCGCTCACAAGGTTGCAAAAGGCCACCATTGCCACATGTCATCACGAGTGAAGTAAGGGTTTTCTGTTACCAAAACAAAAGTTATGCAAATGTACTTCAGCGTAATGTTGCAAAAACAGGCAACTGTGTGCAGCCATGTACCGGCTTTGCTCGTCAGCGTAAAGCAGGCCAATGTCATTATTTTTGATAGTCCTGCAGAGTCCAGCAGGGTACCGTCACCTGCAGTATATTATGAATCCCTGATTGATCACACTTCATACTGACTGCTGCTCCATCACTCGGGCTCCAGGCTGCTTTGCTCAGTCACAGCTCCAGCCATTGACACAGAAATAAAAGATTGCTAAGGCCTGGTGTTTCATCGGGGAAGCAGGAGGAAAGCACTGATTAGATTTTGGTGGTCAGATGTCAAAGGTTAGGGTCTCTGTGACCTCACATCAGTCCCATGCTTGTGAACGTTATATCTCAGGAACGCTTCGAGGGAATTTCTTCAAATTCAGCGTAAATGTCCACTTGGACCCGAGGATAAACTGATTAGATTTTTATGGTCAAAGGTTAAGGTCACTGTGACCTGTTAAACTAATTTGTAGTCACAACTCAAGAATTCATACTCGAATCGTGACAACGTTTCAAATAAATGTCGAACAGGATGATGAAGATGAATTCATCACATTTTATATCCAAAAGATACTAAATGAAGTAAAGTGCAAAGAACATGAATTATACCTCAAGACGCAATAATAGTTGTTCGAGAGCATCATCAACCCTATGACAGCATTCAAATACACCCCATTAGCAATGGCCTCTTGATTACCCGACAATTACCAGAGTTTAGAAAGTTAATGAGCCAGGAAATGAGAGTTTGTCAGCCTGTTAGTCTGTGGTCTTCTGTCAGTGGGAAGAACATTCCTCTTAAAGAAGAAGGCGTTGTCAAATCAGTATTGGGCTACATGCTCAAGAAGGTAAGTATGATGTTCATTTATTTGGTTACACTGAAGAATTTTTTGTCACTTTTTGTGAAGCACAAAAGCAACTACACATTTCTAAAGTATGAAATATGATATATTGTTAAAATTATTCATTTATTCCTGGCATTGTGTAGTTTACACTGACATGCAGATGCTCATTTCTTTAAAAAAAAAAATCATTTCCATTTACTGCTGTATACATGAAAATAAATTGAAGCGGTTCAGTGGTTTTCTCTGTGCCTTATCTGATCTGCCCCTTCTGACAGTTCTAGCAAACACACCATAATAATGTACCCAAGTGTCGCAATATGCTGGTATTGACAATAACCATGACACTTAAAAAATAAAAATATTGGTATTGTGTTAATAATACAGATATAAACATCCTTAAATCCATTTAGAAACCATTAAAAAAGAGATGCTCCTTAACTCAAAATCTTGACTCATCATGAATCATCATGTTTTAAACTTTATTCTTTCTTTTCTTTTTTATCAAGGTAATCCAGTGATGATGGACTGCAGATGCATGGGTACTGCTAGAAACAAAAACTGCTAATAGCTAATTCGGCTAATGGCACCAATTTGCTAAAATGTAAACAAAACAGTTAGCCCACAGCTAATCAGTAGTTCAAGGATGGTAGACAGGCGGTGTTAAAGGGTGGTGTGGGTGGGCAGGAGTTGGGGGTGGGGTAGTGACGTGGCATCAGACTTTGAAAATCCCTGCTTGGTCTCAGACACAAACACAGGGATACCGGTCTCCGGTATCTTGACCTTGTTTGCTGACGTTCACGTTTGTCTGAGCCACCAGCATGCTGGAAAATCCCCAATTCACAGGAATCATTGCATCGGCCAATATCAGTGAATCAGTATCACTACCAACAGATAAATCACACCTCTTTACGTAAAAATAATCCAATAGCCCTTTAAACTCAATACACACAGCATGTTCTTTTACAGTGCGTGTCATGTAAGGGAAAGGAAATACTGTGGCGACTGCAGTACTTGTTGGTGATTGTGTTGAGACTTACAAGTTTTTAGTTGATGTCTGCCACAGTGTTGTAGATAATATCTATACAACTACCCCACCACAGGCCATTGACTGCCTGTATGAAAGGGGCTATATAATGCCTGTCATAGACTATATTCTCCTTTTATTTGTAGTGACTCATCATTACAGCCAGGAGACAAAGAGTATCCTCAGGCCTCTGCTGCGGCATTGTGGGTAACTGGCTACCTGGGGGCATGTGTAGGTTTGTCTTCCCTCTTGATACAATCAGACTTGTTCTGTCGAAAGTCTGAAATGCGTCCCTGTGTTTGTGTCTGAGAGCACAATACAAAAGGCCAAATTTGAACTCTTTAGTACAGAAGTGCTTGTATTTGAACATGACAACAGCAGGCCGTTCAGTCATCTCTTTCGTCTGACTGATGGTGTTCAGTCTGATCCACCAATCAATCATAAAAAAAAATATTCTAAAAGTTGGCTCCAAGCATTCGGTGTCTATCTTAAGTGAAAAAAAATCCATGTAAACCCTCGTAGAGTTCTGTATGGGACAATAACTGTTCATTCAACCTTTTATTATACAAGGAGGCAGGTCACGCTCTCTTTCATGGGCACCCTTTTATCTGTAACAGTGTTTATGTGTTATAAGATGGATTTTCCCTTCAATCACTCAGTCTTGCTTTTAAACGGTGTCACGGTGCCTTTCTGTGTCAACAGTGGAGAAAATCAAGAGCGCCATAACTCCATTAGCGGACAACTTTCACTAATATGGCTGCACATAAACAGACACACAAAAACACTACTTACTTTTCACTAATGATAGGTGGTCTTTAGCTTGGTCTCGGTCCATTCTGGCCTTCATGCCAGCAACAGCTGATTAAAAATGAACTCATCTTGTTAACGTGAGGATGTGATGGTGACAGCAATATTTCATTCTGGTCATTGTTTAGCTTGTTGCATGGACATAACAACAGGAGCTGACACTGTGGCTGATAGGAAAGACCTGCAGGGCAGAGACAATGTGATTTGCCCATCAAATGTGTTCCCTTTTTAGTGTTAATTTAGTCTTGTGAGCCATATTTAATTAAGGTTTTTCCATATGTGAAACAATACAAAAGCAATGTGTCACCACCTGCACACTCTGACACGTGCATGTGCATGCACACAACACACACAAGCACATCACTGAGCTAATGAGTGATCTTCCTCATGTTGACAGCGTGATGGGATGTGGGCTGGAGCATAGCAACAGGACCTTGGGGCAGGCTGGACCATACAAAGACCCTCTTGTAGTTGTCTGTCGTTTCCTTTGAGCTCCTGGCACATTGGCTTGTCATGTGCTCCTCTGTGACAACAAGTCTCCCATGTCTTCTTCTTCTATCATTCTTTGATTTTGTGTGTTCAACGTGAATCGGCAGTCACATTTGCTCGACCCTCAGTCAATGATTCTGGCCAGTTTCACATATTTTATGTTAAATTCTCTGCTCAACTGTCTTATTCAACCACACCTCTAACCTTCATATGAGGACAGAAACATCAGACACTGTCAGACTGATGTGTAATCATGTTTCACTGAATTGGTCCAGCTGCTGATTTTGAATTTAAAAGTTGAATTAAGAATCTGCCGTGAACATAAACCTTAAATCTCAAGTCTCGAGATGACGCGTGACATGACGTTTGTGCAGTCTGCCTGCTGAAAATTTTGATGAGTTGGCAAGATGTACTTTGGTCAGCCTGTCGTGTTTGCATGCAGGAGAGCAGTCGGCCAGATCTGTGCTGGTGATGTAATGAGGATGTTTGGCCTGGCTGGGATAGTGTGTCACGTCCTGACTGCACGTCAAGATTTGGTTGTTTCCAAAACCCATGTTTGCACCCTGACCCCTGACCCCACCACCCTCCTCCATCTTTTCATAAACACTCCATCCGTTTACAAACACTGCCATTTTCACATTCCTACGGCTCTGAAGGTTGGCGTGATGGCAGATGACCTGTTTTGACCAGCCTTTTAAGGGGATTCTTTAATTTGTGGAAATAGATGCAACTACGTTCTGGACATAACAGCGGACGTAAGTTATGGGCTTAATTTTACACTTGACAGTTTTAATCTGAGATGTTATTTATAAATGCTGACAGATCAGGGTGAGTGTGATGATGCATAGCCTCTGTCATGGAGCAGCTGGACTGTGGGAGAGATTGAGGGAGGAGTATAGAGGTGCATGGAAGTATAGCAAGGGAGGCAGGGGAGAGGGCAGACTGTGGAGGCAGTTGTTTATTTTAGACCTCCTTTATTCACCAGCTTGAGACGCTGATCTTTAACACTGTGGACCAATCAGAATGCTATCAAGCCTTGGGCAACATGTTTTATTTGGCTTCCAGATAAAAACAAAAACAAACAACCATCAGCAACATAATTTATCTTCATATTGATTTTTTTTTTAAACTGATCAGATGATACAGCCATTACTGATCGTTGTCTTATTTAAAACTATGTTAGCAATAAGCTCAAGTAGTCAGCGAGTCTTCTCACATAAGGAGCAATATGACTTCCTCAAGTCAACAGCTATTTTAAACCTGCCCTTGCCAAAGGAGTTCATACCATGGTGATTAAATCAATTATCGCCAGTTGAATCTCTTTGTATTTCGCACTATACGGGAGTTTTTAAACCGGTATCACTGGCAACTTTCCTGCACTGGCTCACCAGTAGCAATGCATTTTTTAGCAAAGATTCGTTTTTCAGAGCAGAAGGGGGGAGCAATCATCGTGTAGTAGGCTTCAGAATGGGCTACAGGCTACTGCAACTAGAAGTGTGTCAGAGCTTATGGTGTCATAAACAGGTCGACAGTGTTTGTGTCATTACCCTCTCTGCCAGAGGAGGCAGACAGAAGTTCCGCACTGCAGGTTTAAAGGACCATACCATGTTTTGCATGTTATTGCCAGTTCTATCATTTCATCATATCATCTACTCATTTCTACCCCCCCCCCCCCCACATATCAACTTATTTCAACCAACATTCATAGATTTTTTAAAAACCTTGAAATTATGAAAGGGTCATATGTTGAGTAAGTAAATACCCACTATCATGCAATTCATGAAAAAATAGAGTCAGAGAGCTGTAGGTGAGTGAACTTCTGCTGTTGAAATCTGGGCTAACTGGATGATGACATAACACTCTTTAAATCATAGCACACTGTCAATTTTGTTTTGTCTGATTGCTCTTCTTTGACAGAGTCTCTTACTGCTGGAGTTGACGGTCTCATTTCCAGTCATAAAATCATAGTGAGAACAACATGAGGCAACTGAATCAGTAGATAGGTTGTCGAATACTACATACTATTGTATCTCTTGACTGTCAACAGAAACTGGCCCAGACTAGAATAGATTCCTTCAACTAGGTCCAGTCCGGTGTAGTGACTGCTAAATTGATAAGTGGACAAATTGTCATAGTGTGCCACTTACCCTTTCAATGAAATGTGGATGTTTTAATATTGTATTTGCCAAGCAGCCATTGGTTTCACTCCTTGTCAGTGCAATATAAAAATCAAACTTGCACAGACTTAAAGGTCCATGTTTGTCATATAAATTTAAGTTAAAAGCACTGATTCTGGGAGCCAGCTTCCAAACAGCATCACATTCACAAGCTACTGTATGAAATGTGTGTCTATTGAAACCCATAAAAAATAAAAAAAAAGATTAGATTCTTGCATCAAACAGGTCGCTGTGAGGCAGCAGATTCAAATATTGGTTGGAGCAATCTTGTCCATAATGTTTTAAGTGTGCATGATTTTAAATAAAACGTGCAAAAAAAACCCATCAGTCTGGTCCTAAAACACAGTGAAACTAGCTGCAGCATCTTATGGCATGTTGTTTGTGTGTGCCCTTTCGATTCTGGCATTCACGGGGCTTTGGTGTAAAGGAGAGTGGTAAGATTGCTTTGAATGGTGGGTGGCACTTCAGTTTCCTAACAGGAAGCGCTTACGTTGATGAATGGCAGTTTTTCGTCAGAGGAAAGAGTGGGTGACACGAGTTCATGTTAAATTTCACTTTGTACACTCCGGAGCCAGTTAAATGAATATTCTGAGATGCTGGGGAATTTTTTTAAAACCTCTCAGCTGGGCTTTAAAGCACACTGGTCACACTGACACTGAGCTGTAACAGTTGCAAAAAAGACACCGATGATGGTTCAGTGCCAATACAAGACGGGTTGTAGTGTTGTTACCATCGCCTGGGTTGCTAAAATTGTACGATAATACGCATTGGCTCACAAGCGAAGCTCATCGGAACATGTCAGTCAGCAGAGGAGGATGTCTGCTACTTTGTTTGGTTTCTCCTCACACAAGAACACTCAGCCAGAAACTCTCCCTGTTAAGAGGCTCATGGTGTACTGAATACTTGTGTGTTTGGCAGAACAAACCAGTGAGAGCTTGGCGAGAAAATGTTTCTTTTTGTTGACTTCTCCTCATGTAGTAAGTAAGAGGAATTTTTCTTTCTTTTCCATTGACAGCTGATTGACTCACTGAGAAAAGTTTTTTATGATTTCAGTTTCTTTGGGAACTGATGAGTATTTCCAGATGCAGTGGTGTAGATGTATGATATATGTAGGCCTACTGTTTTGACAGATACTGTAAATCTGTCTCGGTGTACAAAAACTTGTCCGGGGTAGGATCACACTTTGCCTTTGAGGCAACACGTGTTAAATGACGATTTAGTGCCACCTCTAGTCTTTAAAACAGTTTTTGAGGTTTTGGTACAACAGCAAGTTAACCCCTCGAGGTGGGAATGAAGTTGCTTATTGTGGTCCCACATCCTAAGAGTGAGAGAGAGATTGGGCCTCATGCATGAATCGCGCGTTCCAGCAGATATTTGATCTTAAATTTTGCATGAGATTTAAGACGTTTTGTGCCCTGGACCACACATGAGTAAGGTGGCCGAGAAAAGCTCAACGCACTGCAACTGAAGAGAACACATGCAAATAGACAAAACTGTAGCACATTAAGAAAACACATTCATCAATTTGGTATTTGGTGTTATTTGAATTGGCTAGGTTAACAACAGATATCTGCCAACGGCTAACATCTGACTCATGTCATCACGATATTAAAATAAAGAGAAATGAACTTACATTTTAGTGCCCATCACTTTTAAGTGTCCCCTAGAAACATCCATATACGTTGTCATCCGTGCTACTTGCAGTGCATTTCTCTGTTTGGTTGTGTTGTGACTGTGTGTAGCGCACGTGTTGTCAAATTGATGATGTTTTTTTTCTTAATTTGCTTGTGTTTTGTCTGTTTGCATGTGTTTTCTTAAGTTGCAGTGCGGTGTGCTCTCTCAGCCACCGTCCGTAATTTTGCATTTTTAAACTTTCATTAATTTCTTTGAGAGTGTCAATTTGTTGTTCATCTTGATGGTCCAGGCACATACAAGACCCTGTTACTTATGATTTAGTTTCATTTATTTATATACCAATTATTTAAAATTGGTATGCAGCTTAAAACAAAAATAAAATTCCTTTTTAAAGATTAAAATTTTTTTGGGATGTCTTCAGATCTTGCTAGTTACGCCTGGGGTATGCTGTCTGATGCTGATGAGATGTGTCCTGACTGTGGTAGGTCACTGTACAGTGTAATATCAGACCATACACTTGACAGAGAAGCCTCTCCACTGTATTTATGAAATTCCTGGCCCCCTCTGCCTGGCAGCACGCAATCGTTTTTTTGGTGTGTGTTTTTAGATCATTTTTACGTGCAGTTTTTGTACAGTTCTTAAGTCTGCATATAAAGCATTATTTGCATCGTGATCTCTTTTGTTGCTTTGTGCTTTTCTGGACCAATGACCTCACTGCTCACACTTGAAAATAATATTTTCTTATATCTTAACAAAACTCTATTCAGTAAAGTTTCTGTCTTTCTTGCCCTTAGGTGGCATTTCCTTTCCTTTTTCTTTTTCCATTTGTCCGAGTTTAATGTGACCTGTCAAATGTCAGTGGCTCGTTGGTTTGTGGTTAGAACAAGGCACTTAAATCTGCTGTCCTTATATGCCTTATATGGATTTATTGTGGGATTGTCATATGCTAATTACAAATTGCCTGGCATGCACATCCAATTTAAGATCAAATGCAATTAATCAAAATAGGTGTAACCATTCTCAACTAATAAATATGCCATCAGTGGGTGAAAATGAAAACCAGTGTACCTGGAGTTGTACCATGCGTTCTTTCCAATGTTACGTGAAGGGACTGAGGGAGACGATTGATTTTGCTTTCACTTTATTTTGAGGTTTGCCAACGTGGATTCATTCACATAGCAATTCATCCAGATGAGTAAAATGAGTGTCTGTTATTACTATGGTCCTGAATTGGCTTAGCTGCAGTGAAAAAAATGAAGGAAAGAAAGAAAAAGAAAAAAAAAAAGAAGAAGGAAAGAATCTATTGGCAGTGCAGTTTGCTGTAAATCTAAACTGGACAACAAAAAATATGTGTGAGTGTTAGAATGCCTTGGAGAGAGATCCAAGGTCTTTCTCTGTTGGAAGAGAGTGGTAATGATAAAAGACAAAAGAGAACAACAGCTGATGGTCTTTTGGAGGGTGAGCCAAGGCAAAAGCCAAGTGTGTGTGTGTGTGTGCGTGTGTGTGTGTGTGTGTCTGGGCGCACATGCTCAAAAATACGGGGAGTTGCAAACCAAATATAACACCACAAACTAAGGCCTGAGAAACGTAGACACAAAGCTCTGAACATTATAAACCTCCAAAATGCCGTGTTTATTGCAGGGCTACCCCGTTTGATTCCACTATATTGCACTGTTAATTTACCCATCCTTGTCACCTGAGGCAATGCAAAGATGTGCAAAATGTCCAGCTGAGATAATAACCACCAATGTTGAGTCTACTTGAAAGGCCTTTCCCCTCAAGTAGCGTTTCTCTGTCTCCACGAAACTGAGCCAAAAAGCCTGAAGCACTCATATACGTAGTTTATGTTATGGGAGGAAAAAGTCATGAGTGAGCATTGATACGAGCCCCATATTGAACTAGAATAAACATCTTGGATAATTTTGCTGATATTACTTCTGGTATCAATATCAACATGACTTATAAATCACATATTTTGACTTCTTAAATGGGATTTGTCCTAGTGCTCAGTAGCCGCTTGAGGGTTTTTTTAAACAATGAGTCTTACGTCTGCTTTTAAAAAAAGTTAAATTAGAGTCATAACACCAACAGGTACACCAGTATTTTGGTTTGTGAGGAGACACGAGTTGATGCTGGTTCCACGAGGTGGATCGGTGTGCAGAGACAGCAGAGCATGCAGTCCTGCTGAAAAGGTTCACTTGACATATGGGCTACCTTTTTAGGTGATGAGAGAGTTAAATTGAGCAAACATGCCCGATCAAGTCAAGGAAGACGGATCCAGACAGTAAAATAAAG
>JBBPCS010000672.1:10270243-10281763 GCA_037974645.1 Hollardia meadi
TGTGTGTGTGTGTGTGTGTGTGTGTGTGTGTGTGTGTGTGTGTGTGTGTGTGTGTGTGTGTGTGTGTGTGTATTAGGTGTGAGAAGCTGGCAGAAACTATTTGGCAAAACAGGCAGCAGATTCGGAGGGCAGAGCACCTCAGACAACAACTGCCCATCCCCGGCCCCATTGAAGAGCTGCTCAATGAACTCAACAGCACTATCACAGATATCATCTCAGCATTGGTCACCAGGTGTGTGTGTGTGTGTGTGTGTGTGTGTGTGTGTGTGTGTATTTATCTGTACTTCTAAAAAGTGAAAGTAAGTAAAAATATATCAGCCCCTGCATGTGTGAAAGTGGGCGGGTGCGTTACATAAATTGAGGCATCGCCCTTTCCTGCACTCACTGTTGCACTGTTGGCCTTTATGCAATCAAGTCCCGCTTATACAACTTAGTCGCTTTCGTGGTCAACAGAATGAGAGATATCATCTCATCTAAAATCGAATTACTCAGGCATTCACTATATCCGCCAAATGATTTAATCCACATGAGCGAAGCTATTCTGTAGCAACAGAGTAGGCTTCTGTTTGGGCGAAATGCTACAGCAACTAGAAGTATGTCGGAGCCTGTGGCGTCTTAAGCACCTCAATAGTGTTTGTGTAATTACTCTCACTGCCAGAAGGAGTAGACAGAAGTTCCGCACTGCAAGACACAAGTTGTAATCTTCATTTCAGTCCTGGTTGATTCGGGGTCACCTCTGGTTACTTTTGTTGTGTAAGTGTAGTTTAATACTACAGCAACTACTTTGTCAGAATACAACAGAAGAGCAAACTGGTGTATGTTTACAGTTCAACCTGAAGAACTCATGTTGTAGTAAAGGGGTCAGTCAATATTAAGCCCAACCATGAGTAGTTTTCCAGCAGAGGGAGATGATTGGATTGTGTGAAGACACTCACCTGCATATCTTCGTCTTACAGCTCACTGCGGCTGTGCCTTGTTGTTTAATTTCTCCCTGCGATAAGTATAATTCATCTGCTGTCAAAAAATGCTGAAAATCTCTTGTTTTGTTGACATATTTCTGATGAGCAATCGCAAATAAATTGCGTTTCCTGTGGCTGCATCCAATTAAAGCTGTATTTTGACAGCCGAATGCTTTTAATGTGAAACAGCAACAGTAGGAAATGTTTGGCCCTTACAGCCCTGATTCGGTGCAAAGAGAGGAAACAATAAATGGTGATGCTGATATGAAAGTGATAAAATTGTAAGTAACATGCATGCATCGTTTCCTGTGATTTCCTGTGAACTCCACCACTGACAATAAAAGCTAATATAAGAGTTTTATTTGGAAATGTAGCTAAAATAAACTTTAAGAATGCATCCAAATTAGCCTAAATTAAACTAAGTAGATTTAATGTGTTGAATTATTATGCTAATTCTGGGAGAATACATACAAACATCACTTTGCTCTGAAGATGCTCAAGTGGTCACCTACAATCTAGTGGTTTCTTGAAAACATAGTTTTGACATATTTTCTGTAAGAGATGCATGAATAAAGATAGATGAGGAGAGTATGAGCAGGAAAGCTTATGGGCCAAGTTTTGCCGCTGCGATTGAACTAACTTGGCACCTAATCAGCAAGGCTTTGTTCTGTCATTCAGTGTCTTCTTCTTGTTTCCACAGCACCTTCATCATTGAGAAACAGCCTCCGCAGGTGCTAAAAACCCAAACCAAGTTTGCCGCTACAGTGCGCCTTCTAGTTGGTGGGAAATTGAACGTGCACATGAACCCTCCACAGGTCAAAGCCACCATCATTAGTGAACAGCAAGCCAAGGCCCTGCTGAAAAACGAGAACACAAGGAAGTAAGTCCAGTGCCCTGATTATGTGTATTTAAAAAGATTTTAAAAAGATAATAAGATTTCTCCTATTTATTTAAGAAGTTATGCATTTGTATGCACATATTTTAGTATCCCTACTTCCTTAAGTGGGGACTGCGATGAGCTCCCATGGTGCCATTAAGATAAAGAATCCTAGTTTTCTACAGGAATGACTGGATCCCTCGCTGAACTCTGGTCTAGTGTGTTTCCAAACCTCACCACAGAGACATGGCTGGAACTTGAACAATACCTTGAGAGGAATCTATGGTGTGGATGCAGAATCCACATTTAGCCTGTTCCACAGCCTCATTCCACATTCCTCCTGTCTAGTAGAAACCTTCCAAGACTGTAGGTCAGCCAGGCAGCCAGTGGTTAAGTAGGTGAGCAATTGGACAGCTTAATCATCATCTGCTGTTTCTCATCTAAACCACTTGGTATTCCATCGATCCACAGCCAAGACATCTGCTTTGTGTGTTCTCATGTAGAGAAGATAGATGTAGTTAATTATATAGAAAATGAATATGGACACCATTCCTAAACCCTGCATGTTTTTCACTCAGCTCCTGCCGTCCAAACAAGCATCTTTTAGCTTATATTTGTTCTGAAAAAGCATTTGAGTGCGACACAGCAGACATTACAACATATTGACTCAGTGTATGATTGTTTCGCTCCTTCAGTGACAGCAGTGGGGAAATTCTCAACAATAACTGTGTGATGGAGTACCACCAGACTACAGGCACTCTCAGCGCCCATTTCAGGAACATGGTGAGTGCTCCTGGAGTGAAGTAACTACACCAAGTTAAATATCTCATGGGTCTGTACCAAAGAGCAGCTTCCCCATACATACAGCATGGTATAGCTAAGATGTGCTCGATCACCATATTCCATTGGTAATATGGAAGTTGTGTCCATGCTTGAGATAACATTTTCCTATAATAATTCTAAATATGTAATCTTGGTGTAGAATTGTTTCAAGTGTTACTAATGTTGTTTCAATAGTTTTGGGATTACTAGAACAAAATAAGAGTATATTAAAATAAAATCTACCGATATCTAGTA
This sequence comes from Hollardia meadi, assembly GCA_037974645.1. Lineage (NCBI taxonomy): Eukaryota > Metazoa > Chordata > Actinopteri > Tetraodontiformes > Triacanthodidae > Hollardia > Hollardia meadi. The sequence continues at coordinate 10,273,157 of JBBPCS010000672.1, forward strand.
GGATTTAGGGTGGGCATTACAGTCCCAAAAACCCATAGCGACTCAGGAGAGCCTCTCTCTACATCACACATGTTGTAAGCAACAATCTTGACAGTACTCAATGGATTATTTACAGCCCTGTAGCATGACTCAAAGTTAATTATACATGCAGGTACTATATGTATGATGTGTCCATTGTCAGCTTGACTCCGTAGGCAACGTGTACTATATACTGTATATCCAGCGTTCCTCATCCCTACACATTTCACCCTTCATGTAGTCTTTGAAGAGGATCAAGCGATCGGACAGGCGTGGAGCGGAATCTGTCACAGAAGAGAAGTTCACCATTCTGTTCGAGTCCCAGTTTAGCGTTGGAGGCAACGAGCTTGTGTTTCAAGTAAAGGTAAGCGGGCACAGACAGACAAGGTCGGGGGCAAAAAAAAAGAGTTAATTAGCCTTGATAATAAAGATACTATTCATTCATACTCCTGCAGAAATGTGAATCTGTTTAATCTAAAGCACTCCTGTACATCCTGTGCACCATATCAACCCAACCAATGCTACCCCTTCCCATCCATCTTCCCAGTACAGCAGTATAGTGATGACTAAAAAGCTCATCCCGACCATTAGAACCACCGAAATACAATGAAGGTCATGTTGTTTTGCAGTGTGTGCAGCACTTATTGTTAGAGTGTTTTGATATTGATGGCCTCCCTTCTTTCTCTGGACAGACATTATCTCTTCCTGTAGTGGTGATAGTTCACGGTAGCCAAGACAATAACGCCACAGCAACTGTGTTGTGGGACAACGCTTTCGCAGAGCCGGTGAGTAAAAGTTTGTGTGTCTGTGTTCAAGATTTTATTTAGGGATTTAGGGAACTTTCGATTAGCCCGTGTTTTTTAAAAGTTTCCGACACCTATCACATAAATATTGCTGTTTTAATGTATCAGATATTGTTGATCAAATTGTCAGCATTGCACACCTTCTGTACCATAGCCCTGACTGAACTGTCACGTAATAGGAGTTGTGTTCATCTACACAAAATAATAAGCAATTCTAAAAACTGACTAAGCCCTTAATTAATTTAGCAAACGAACGAGTATTTGTTTCGTTAAGCTTATTTGTGGTTTAAACACTAACAAAAATAATCAATAGTCCCTGCCCTTCGTATAAAAATGAATCCATATGAATAACCTTTTTGGTTTGTTTTCCTTTAATCTGGATCAATTAATAAAAAAGAAATAGCTTAACCCTTGGGGAAGCAATGGTGCAATATAAAAATATTGCTCCTCTGGAAATACGCAGTGGTTTATGTGCTCATGTTTGCACATTTTATCCATCGCTGTATTTTTACATTTTGCTGCTGCCTTGCTTGCGTCGATAAAGCCCATGTAAATCCTCGGCCGTCTCCTCTGCTGTCTACAGGGACGGGTGCCTTTCCTCGTGCCAGATAAGGTGCTCTGGCCTCAGCTCTGCGATGCCATCAACATGAAGTACAAGGCTGAGGTGCAGAGTAACCGAGGCCTGTCTGAGGAGAACCTGGTGTTCTTGGCTCAAAAGGCTTTCAGCAGTTCCAGCAACAACCCTGACGACTATCGCAACATGACTATGACTTGGTCACAGTTTAACAGGGTCAGCACTGGTCTCTTGTCTTGTGATTCTTTCCTTCTCTTTCTTCTAGGAGTATAAACACAAAGTATATAAAGAGCATACTAATTATAACGTATCATCAGTGTTAATGTATGGACTCGTATCATAGTTAGAGAGGGTTTTCTCCTCTTGCATTTTTAAAATCCCCACAGGCTAGTTTCAGTAAGCCATTTCACCCACATGCTTGTTCTCCCCGGAGTGACTCACTATTGGTTATTCATACATAGAAAAATTTCGTGCTCCATTTGCAGTGTCCCTACAGCCCTGTTCTGTAGTTGACTTGAATGAGGACGCCTCATTGGTAGCAAGGTCTTCATCGTAATGGGCTTGTTTGTCCACACAGTGAAAGGCTGGAGGCCTCATTTTCTGGCTCAAAGCAGCTGGTGATGGCAGGAATCGCTCCCACATTTACCACACACCATCAGTCTCATTAGATTACAGGAACATCAAGTTTTCGCCACTTCACAAACTGTTAAGCCATGCACACACACACAGTTTCACCCTCTGCTCTTTTTCCTCTGTCTCACACACACACAACATATATATACACATACAGCTGCACACTTGGTTAAATGATAAACACAACTGGTATGAGGACATGTTGCTCTCTGGATTTATGAACTGGATTGATATAAAGGAATCTGAAAACCTTTTAAAAGATGTACGCGACCGTTCGAATCCTTTTCAAAAAAAACCATTTTTTTCTCCCCAAAAACCTTTTGCTTACAGGAAAGTTTGCCAGGAAGGAACTTCACATTTTGGCAGTGGTTTGATGGGGTGATGGAACTCACAAAAAAGCATCTCAAACCACACTGGAATGACGGGTAAGGAATCTGCAGGTGTTTTTTTTTTTGTCAGTTTCAATCAATGGCTGAAAAATATGGCAAAACAGAAAAATAAAAGCTCTACGTAGTCACTCTTGATTCACTTCCATGATTTTCCGTAGCAACCTGAAGACCTGAGAAACTAGGCACATAGCAATTTTAACATCTTTCTTTTTCTATCTAACTCTCTCCTCTTTTAGAGCCATACTGGGCTTTGTGAACAAGCAGCAGGCTCAGGACATGCTGATGTCCAAACCCAACGGCACTTTCCTTTTGCGCTTTAGTGATTCTGAGATAGGAGGAATTACAATTGCCTGGGTGGCAGAAAATCCTAACAAAGCAGGTATGACAAGTAGATGTGTGCCACTAAGAAAAGTTGCTATTTGCATTCATCTGCAGCACACCACTCTCACGCATTACTCATCTCTCCCAGGCATCAGACAGGTTCCAAATCAACATGACAAATTCCAACCTGTGACAGTTATAGCCCCAAATTTGAGACGGCAATTTCCAACTTCGAAAACTCGGCATGCATCAGAGCAAGAAAGCCAAATACATTTTAAGACTCCTGTTACTTTTTTTCGCTAAATTAAAGCTGGAGTAACCAATTTTTGACCACTAGGGTGCAGAAAGACAAACTAAGATGTAACAGATCGCCCACACAGAGGGTCATATGGTCATCCCATTCAACTTTCTTACACCTGATGAAGATAACTGTAATAGTTGCTAGTTGTTGCTAGTTGCTTGTTTAGTTGGGCAAAAATACCCATAACATATTGGTCTCCTCGGCTTGGTTGCCTAGATGTTAGTATGCCAGCCTTTTTCTTTTTTTAAAAACTCATCTAGAATCTCATGCTTGGTGAATATTGTTCAATCAGCTTACAAAAGGGGTTTGGTGAGAGCTGTTACACTCAACCATATAGAAAAGCAAAGAAAAATAGAATGTGCGGTCGCTCAAAGTGATGAACCCTACAGAGAATCATCACCCAAATCTGCAGTTCCCCTTAGAGCGATGAAGTTTTTGGATTATTCACAGGAAAACTACATTGTAATGATACTGTAAATGATCTAGAGAAAATCTGATTATATTACTACTATACAGTAGCTAATAGTATGCTATTGATGCCGTGTTTCTCCAGGTGAGAGAATGGTTTGGAACCTCATGCCCTACACAACCAAAGACTTCTCCATTCGCTCTCTGGCTGACCGCATCAGCGATCTCAATCACCTTCTGTTCCTTTACCCCGACAGACCCAAGGATGAGGTTTTCTCCAAATATTACACCCCGCCACTCTGTAAGCAAGATTCTGTTTGTTTCCATTACTTTCAAAATTGTGTTCAACTTGTGTTCCTAGTGAACACATATCTTAATTTCTGTATTACGGCGGCACTGAGCTGTCTCTTTCCCTGTGCTTGTTTTTTTTTTATAAAGCCAAAGCAGTGGATGGCTACGTGAAACCGCAAATCAAACAAGTGGTGCCAGAGTAAGTAACAAGCCTCCTGTTCGCTTTTCTTCCTGTTCTTCCATTCCTGCTCCATCTCCCCTTTCTTTCCTCCCTGACATCCACCCACCAGTTTTTCCTCTTTGGCAACATTTAGAGTTAATCACTAAATATTGGACCCTGAATTTAAATAATCTATTAGTTAGCTGTTACAGTTGGAGGAGGCCAATTAAGGATGGCCAGGGTTCCTGAGCGAGCTTGTCTTCCACTCATCATTAGAGTTAGGCTTGTTAGTTAGCAAGCCCTGCTTCCTTGTCTCCACGGCTGGTTCACCCACAATACGGAAAATGGCCATAATGATGCAGCAAGGCCTGGAAAACACGGTGAAAGTAGTTGCTTAGGCAACTGCTGAACATAGACTCAAAGGCTTTTATCTTTCTCTGTGTGTGTGTCTGTGTGTGTGTGTGTGTGTGTGTGTGTCTGTGCATGTGTGTGTGGTACAGGTTTGCTACAGCCAATCCAGACCCAGCAAGTGGGAACCCAACCTATATGGATCACGGCGCCTCGCCAGCACCTGTCAATCACACTCACACCTACAGCATATACCCACCTATGTGAGTCAACAAGTCATTTGAACATTGAACATTGAATATGAGCTGCTCTGTATGAGTGTGCCTTTGCGTTATGTGTGAGTAAAGCGGGGCAGCCCATAAGCGGGGAAAACGGGTAAAGCTTTCTGGGGCCCATGGAGACCAGCAATAATCATGAGCAATGCTGAACAATATTTACAAAAATAAACTTTATTTATTGTTTCTTTGTTAAATGTAGCCTGTTTCAGAATGAAAGTCCCCTCTCCTTAAAATGCTGTGTAATTTTTTTTTGTTTGCAACATCAAAAGTGCACCACAGGCAGCCAGCTACATGACCTGAGAAATCGTGAGTGAAAGAGTATATTTCCTTGCTTTACCAGAACCTGCACATAAAAAGGGATGCCAGAAAAGAAAGGAAAAGAGGGAGCTGGCAAGGGTTTTCAACCCAAACATTAATGTAAGGACCAACGTTTTTTCAGTCGGCGCACAAAGCAGCTCCCAACCAGGCTAGCCAGGAGGCTAACGCTGCAGCTATTGTTACTAGTCAAGAGATAGCTTTAGTGAAGGAGCCGCCGCCATCGTTGGAAAGAGGATAATGCTGATAAAAGGGAAGACATTCTGAATGTGTTCATGTAGGAGGGAGAGCATGCACATGCTGTGATATAAGTAAAGCAGAGTTTTGGAAGGCCCGTTCACTGGACCTTTCTGACATTTCTGTGTCTTAGTGCTGCTGCTGGTTTCTTTGGTGATGTGTTGTCGGCTTGTCTGAGTGTGGTCTGGCTCCACTCTGTGTCCTGTGACAGGGGTGACTCAATGTTGGACGCGGACGGAGACTTTGACCTGGACGACACCATGGATGTGGCAAGGCATGTGGAGGAGCTCCTCCGGCGGCCCGCAGACAGCCAGTGGGGTGGCCAACAGTCCTGACCCTTGACCTTTTAACCCGTGACAACACCAAACAAACCCGCCTCCCAACTTGCCCCACTCGCATTGACATTTCTCATGGTTTAATTCCATTCAATCTTTTTTTTTTTTTTCAGATAGCTATAATGTGAAATGTTAATAATGGTTGTGATTTTTTTTTTTTCCTTTTCAGCATGACAGCATGCATGTCAGTGAGTTCTCTTAGTTTTATTTGTGTCCATAAGTGTTTGTAAAGCAGACTAGGTATAACGCAAAACCTGCAGTGTTACAGTATTGTGAAAAAGAAAAGGTAACGTTCATTCACATTTTGCATGCATTTCCAATTGATTTTTAACAGATTTTAAAAATATGCTACTGTATGAAGTAATTTTAACAGCTGACTGTTTTTATTTTGTTATATTTGTTTTTCTTGTAAATGGGTCATTAGTATTTTGATAGTAACATTGAATTTGCCCTTTGACAAAAAAAAAAAAAAAAAAATCTTTAATGAAGAGTTTTGCTTTTGCTCTTAACACATTATCTGATTCATTGCTCTGCAGTGTTACAGTCAGTTTTTTTGAACCGATATACACTAACCTAAAGGCAGGGTGACTCTCTTTTTCTCTAACTGACAGCACACACAACAGCACACGGTAAACATGCGCAAGTGTACGATGTATTTGTTCACCAGCTGAAACCCAGTACGGGGGTTTATGCACCTCGCTCGCTCTCACAGGGCTATTTGTCGTCTGTTTGTACGCAGAAAATGCAAATCTAAGCATTTACCCAGCGCTGCCTGCTTGTCCTCTCAGGTCCCTCTGTTCCCCCTCATCAACGCTACCTCGCATTATTCTACTGACAGTCGTTACTTTTGGTTCTGTTGTTTCTGCACACCACATTCACACCAGCAGGTACACTCATTGTTTTGTTTTGTTGTTGTTTTTTCTTGTAATTTGCGTTAATATGTGCAAAGAAGATCCTAACATCCTAGGCATGACATCTGGTCGGTTTGCTTCAATATTACCTTATGACTTTTCTGCCCGTCCTGTTCCACCCGCTTACTGCATACTTGACACGGTGGCAAACATGACCGTACCACAGCTGAAGTTGTGAGCCATACATAGATAGGTGCAGGCTTTGAATGCTTGCACAGTCTCACCAGCCACTGGGCCACATATAGAACATAGAAGAAGAAGGATGCCGTGTCACGTCAGTCCGTTTCTTTGTCTGGCTTTCACTTCTGGTCAAGATTAGTTTTCATTGTGCAAGCCCTTTTTGCTACACATAAAAGACAAACAACTTGTTAGTCTAATGGATAAGGTTAGGATTATTATCCCACTCCTGCCTATGACACAAACACACAACGTTGAATAGAAAATACGTCGTCGACAGCAGCCTTGCACCTCAGGAATGAATCGCTTTGCTTAGCCGATGTATACACCAAATAGAAAGTGATCTATGTATACAGAATATATGAAGTTACTTTCTCTATCATAATTCTATTTTGGTATTGTTTCTCTGGCACTCCCCTATTGAATGTAAGCCCTTTGCATGACCCTGTTGAGGATTTGCATACAAATGCCTCATCAGTCTGAGCAGAAGTTTCAAGTCTCGTGTCACCAGAAGTCCCAGTTGAAAGAGGACACAGCAACTGGAAATCACATGATGTACTTGTGTGTTTGTCTGACAGACTTTACCATATTAAAGATATCCTCTTGTCTATCTTTTCATTTCTTCTTCAAACATTTTTGCGTCTCCTTTTCTTTTCTGTTTTTGAAATTTCAAGCTACATAGGCGGTCTTGTGATATGATACCCTTCAATGCCATTATTCTCATCATTTTTACCCTTTGTCCGACTGTAGACTGTGTATATTTTTGATGCTGTTGATGACGCTGTGTGCCGTTCGATGTCTGTACCATGTTTGTAGTTTGGGTTTATCACTTGGAGGTTTTCCAAGAGAAACAGCTGTTGGGTTGAAAAGAAGAAAATAAAGTTTTATAAATAATTTTAACTCAGCCTATAGAAATACAGAATATTTTTGTGTAAAAAGAATTTTAAAAATAGCATAATATATCTGGCAAAGTTAAATGGAGGCAATGTTGAACTTGGAGCAACTCTAAAATCCGAGCATAAAAGAGGGTAGGTACAATTATACACTGATTATTTAGGCACTAATGTACAACTATCAAATAGCTACTGGACAATGCACTGCAACTCGTGAAATGAGTTTCTCTACATGAAAAAGAAAAAAAGATTTTATATTTCATCACATAACTATTGCACTTACCAATATATTGTATGAGGCTTACAGCATGATGAAAACAAGCTTTGTGAGAAAGAAAATGTCTCCTACGGGTGTTTCAGATGAGAAAGCTGCTCATTTTGCAGAGAAATCCTTCATCCCATCCCCCTGAGGACATCCCCAATGATACTTGACATGAGATCAATATGTTCACTTTGCCTTAAAGAAACATACCACCAGACGTTCACACTATTTTCTAAAGCATGGTGTTGGTTTAAATATCTCCAGCGCTGTCATTTAGGCCTGCTTGTTTCATACCATGCTTGTACAATATGAATATCAACTGGAGAAAACAACTGATCGAACAACAAGTTATTTTGAAGCTATAAACAACAGAATGATATGTCCATATATGTATGTGGAAACATTTGAGACATTGGCACTTTTGAGACCTCACACTCATCTGTTGAGTACGTATGCTGGATTGACGGAACAGCACAGAACCTCTGAACGTTCTAAGCTCCGAGCTGCATTAACACATAAAGTCAATGTAACGTTTGCAGCTAGATTCAAGTTGATTTTCATACCGCACCAAACTAAATGTAAAACAATTGTGAAAATGTGTAAAAGGAATTTTAAAAAATAGCAAGTTGAATGGAGGCAATGTTAAACTTGGAGCAACTCTAAACTCTGAGCATAAGAGAAGGTAAGTATGGGATGCCAATTAAAAAAATAATAATGGAGTTTAATTATGTAAATACATTTTTTCTTTTTCTTTTTCTTCTTTTTTCTTTTTTTTAACCATATTATCCAACAGAAAGGTTACAACCCACAATAGCAGCACTTTTCTGAATAAGCTCTATACTACCACCTGGTGGACATGAGAAACATAACATTGTGGTGTGTGTGTGTGTGTGTGTGTGTGTGTGTGTGTGTGTGTGTGTGTGTGTTTGTACTGCTATCTTTGTGAGGATCAC
>JBBPCS010000672.1:10287089-10334787 GCA_037974645.1 Hollardia meadi
CTGTGTTTTTAATGTCTGCAGTTGCTTATGTTTTTACTGTTTTGTCTAACTGTTTTATGTTTTTTACTGTTTCTTATGGCCTATGTTTATTGACTTTTTTCTTGTGAAGCACTTTGTGACCTCGCTCTGTGAAAGGTGCTATACTAAATAAACTTTACTTACTTACTTATTTACTTACTTACTTACTTACATGCTCTTTATGACGAGGAGGAAGTCTTTCAATTAAAAACTCGATTGAAACCAAACTATGGTTATCATTTTTAATGTGTACAAATCACCCATGACCAAAACACTCACTCACGTTAGACAAGAACACTCACCCAACACTGATCATAATGGAATCATGATGTGAGCTCTGTGTTTTCAGTTCAGGGATATTTTTTTTTAGCAGTTTGTGTCTTCTTACAGCTGCTTTGTCTGGTTCATAAACATGACAGAAAGTGAAAGAGGATGTGCAGCTGGAAATTGTTTTCTCTTCACGTTGAAAAGCAGAAGCTGAAAGCTGAACAATCAGCTGGAAAAAGAGGCGAGTCGACTGTATTTGTGTGTGCATGTTTGTGTGTGAAAGAGAGAGACACGCAGAGAAGGCAAGACATCTGTGAGGTAATGCCTCATGAGGCTTTTTCTGTGCGTCTGGCTTTGTTTTGGAAGGTTGAGGGAGGTAGGGGTGGGGGGTTAGCAGGGGGACGAGACAAACAGACAGCTGGACCGGGATTAAAGGACAAACAGTGACCCAAAGTCAAAGAAAGTGAAAAATGTGAATGCTAATGCAGGTTGATGGTTTGATTTGACCAGCTGAGGTGATATTGTGCAGACTTGGGTGAATCTCTATACTTTGCATGCTCGCATAATGCTGACTCAGCACTCAGAGAGGAGCAAACGGAGACAGAGAGCACACTAATGGCAGCTCCTTGCTTCCTTGCTCTTCTAAAGACAGCTTTCCATCACTCTTTCCCCCCTGCGTCCTCACTGATGTAACGTGATGTGATAGAACTGTGAGTGCAAACTGAAATTAATCCTGACACATTGATGAGAACAAGAGAGTGAGGGAAAATGTGTGATTTTATGTACTTTCTTGTCTACATTTGTTATTTTTTGCGGCCAAACAGAGATCCATCTATGTCCCCTTTGTGTTTTCAGTAATCTGCCCTTTGACTGTCTGAATTAGCCAGGGTGCTGAAAAGCTCACAAGCAAACACTCGCAGCTTCACCTACCTTCTCTCACACTCCCATCAACCTGTGCATCGATTCCCATCTGCATTTTTACACTGTTTGTGCAGAATTAAAACAGGATGACTCATTTCGCTGTGTCCATTGTTTTCCTCATGCACCGGTGGTATACAATGAGATTGGTGTCCTTCAGACCACCTCTGCACAGCTCAGGAACTGGATGTACTCGGCTCAGTGTGTGGTGCACGGCAGCTAGTGAGTGAGTGAGCTGTGCTTGTGTCTCACCCACATCCTTTTGCTATAGCTGATGATCATCCACAGCTATATTTCCCCGCGGAATCAATTTTATTCCCCTGTAGGTGATCCATGTAAACATAATGCTTTTTGAAAATGTATAGCAAAACATTACTTAACCATTCAATAATATGAAACAATAAGTGAATGAAAGCGAATGCTTTCAGGAATCTTCCATTTTAAAAGTATTTCCATATTTCTGGACTCTGCTTGTCCTTCTGTGTCATTCCTTCCTTTGGTGGCCCTTGAGTCGCTGACCTTCTTTGAGTGTAAATTAACAAATGAAAGGCATTGCTGAGTTGCTAGGCAACCAGGCCACACTATTAACCTATTTATACATTTCTCTCTTCATCTCAAAGTAATGAATTACAAAATTCTGGATGAACATATAAACACACTAATGTACGTATACTGTCTGTGCTATAATCGCCCGTGATTGGAGTACTTGCCTTCAGTTGCCAGTTTATTATGTAGCTAAAATGTAATATGTACTGTAGTCTAATTTACATCAGTGAGGGTAGACAAATTACTAGAAACGTCTCTCAGTACCATGCAATACATTTCACCAGCAACAGAAAATACAAACTAATGCCGACAAAATGACCGTAAAGTTCAACACCTCTCTGACCTCTCCGAGTGTAAATTTGTACCCAGTGTTACAGTCCAAGCCAAGAAGCAGGCATGGGAGAATATAGCACAGCAGATACAAGTCATTCCCTCTGGTTGTGTGCAAGTGTTATGTGTTGCGGTCTAAAGCAAGAGGGAAGAGGGGGACTGACAGTGAAAGTGCTGTATAACTCTAATGCTAGAAGGTTGTGACAGACCCAAATCATCACTGCCAGTTGCCAAATACCTTAGTGTTGTAATCACTTTCATTTCTGGCATTAGAGCGTTATTGCATGGTGGGAGACCTATGCGCATCTCTAATGAGTTATCCCTGCACAATCTAATGTGTAGTGTTTCATTAACTCACTGTCATTCAGCATTTGGAGCCTCCTTCCTACTCATAATAGTTTTTCACCTTAGGTGCAAAAATCCTTTGTGAATAACTTTTATCTCTATCAGGATCTAGTCTTAACTTTAAGGGGGAATTCTTAAAAAAATGTGTTAATTCTAAGAATCTTAGAATTTCATCACTAGTAATTGTACTGGGAAGCTTTATGAATACGGCCCTCTAAAAACCCCTCAGGAATGTGACAGTTCAATGCTAAGTAGAAGGCTGTTCCACAGTCAGGTCTCCATATGAATAAAAGAAGCTCAGAGTTACGCTGTTTATTCATGGCACCTTGAACCGCATGTCATGGCCATGGAACTGTGCCAGTAATGTTTGCTACTAGAAACCAAATATGGGTGTCAGAATAAACTCTAAAGCATTATCAACAAAAACTGAACATTGTACTCATGCATTCAATGCATACAAATGCATTCATTTTGTGAGGTGTTCCTAATAAACTGGCAAGTAAGTGTACTGTATGTGTACTGCAGCCACTTTTCAGTTTTGGCTGGAAAATATCAGTGTGACATGATTATTTTTATTGGAGCTGTTTTTAATTGTATCTCAGGCAGAGGCCACTTCCCATGTGTCCACATTTAGTGGCTCAGCCCCTACATTGCCAATCAATCGATTTCTATGTTTCCCTTGGCAGAAAAGCCATCAGTTTGGACAACAATTATATGTTATATATCTTATAGAGAAGTTATTCTTTTCATGTCTTCTTGTGCAAAGTTCCTGTTCCGAGAGACCACCTACCCTGTTGTGCATTCTGTTAAGCTTCTTCAAATTAAGAAATATGTTTTGTAGGTTTAAAAAAAAAAAAAAAAAGGTTTTTAGTCGGGTTTTACAATATTTGGGATGGATGGATGGATAAGGGGGCGGGTATGCAGGCTTCTTAGTCCACGCAAAACATGTAAGCTCTAAAGCTGTTACATTAGATAGTTGTATGAATGTCAAGGAGCTAAGCTTATTGGAGAAAAAGACTGCAAAACACTTTATCTCAAATGACTTCTAACGACAGAGGAAAGCAGATCAGGTCACATTAGTGCTCAATTCACCCCTTTATATAATCTTGAAAATTTACTTGTCTCCAATTTCCTGAAGGTTCAAGGCCAGTGACCACCTACTTTGTACTGGCCCTTGTGATGTCTGAGTATGGGCTCTGATGGGTTTAGCAAGATGCGGGGATTCCCCAAACTGAGGTTACCTGCTGTTTGTGTGACCTTGCAATCTGCAGAGCACGGAAACGGCATCTAAAGCCAGAGTAAAGGCACCTACAGTATATACAGCATATTTGATAAAGTCTTCCCAATTTTCGCCTCTTGCAAAATGTAGTTTAAAATCGTCTCTTTGCGATTAGACACTGCCAACACATCTGCATTATCATATGTAACAAAGCTGTTCTGTTCCTCACCTGATGAGTTCTGCTATCTGCGGTACTGCTTCTGAACTCCATTAACCTGGCAAATCATGTGAGAATCGCTCCCCTTTTCTGACATTATCATTTAATTGTTGTGTTGACAGTTTTCAATAAGAGAGGGAACTTTCTGAATTTGGCAGGTCTTTCCTGTCCCTGCTCATAATTTTACAGTTATCTGTCACAGGCAGGTTTGTGAATTAAAAAAGGAAACATGCTCGATGCAGCTATGCCTGGCTCCCTTGAAGAAAGGTCACTGCTGATGAATTTCAATTACTTGTACGCCAAAAAATTGGCAGGTGATTGTAATCTGGGTTCAGGCGTAGTCAACTGGATTTTGATTGACAACGCTGCGCACTTGTAGCTCATGAAGAAAAAAAAAATCAAAATAGAGCTGTTTAGGGTGTGGGCTCTGCTCAGGGGGCATTTCTGAAATCAATAGAATGCCGAGCTATGCTAAAATAGTAGACACCCTCTACTACTCTCTGGTGAAAAACTGTATGAAATGCTTGTATGTATGTGGTGTTTGCTTCCTGTTTTTCTTGAAAGTGAGCAAAGGCTATAGTGTCTTCCCACAAAGTTATGTTTGCTCGCTGATGATAATCTTCTAGTATTATGCAGCTGGCTGTTTTTTTCTATCTCCCTTATGTTTGATCAGACTAGCTGATGACCATTTACATTATGTTGTGTGTACATTTGTGTAAAAGTGTGTGTGTGTGCGTGCGTCACACTTATTGTCCTTCGGGTGCCCTTGCAATGCAAACAGAGCTCGAAAGGGAAGAGGAGATAAAATGGAGATAAAAGCAATGGAAGAAGGCCATACATTCTTCTTTCTAACATTCACTGCAACCACGTAGTAAAACTTTCAGTGTTTTATTATCACCTTGCTGCAGTGTTACGATACTATTAAATCCCTCCTGCACACTAAGTCGGTACAGTGGAACAGTGCAAAGCTGGCATTGCTGCTGTCCTAATGAGTGTAGTAAATCAGCCAGGATGCTCACAGATGCAGCATGTTAAATCACAATAAGCCCTTTGTACAGGAAGTGACAAAGGAGCTTCCAATTGCACGGCCAGTGACTGAACAACTTCTATTTAACAGCACAGGCAGAGGGAAATAATGCAAAGACCTTAACAAATGATGTCAGTTTAGCTTTGTTAGATGAGTCTGTTAAGACCTGGAAAAGAAATTTCAGAAGGAAGGAAGGAGTCGGGGGGTAACAGCAGACGGAGGAGGAGAGGAGAGCCTAGGATCCCTACTGCATTTGACCGTCCAGTGGACTGACCTCAAATTCTGCTGAGTTCACTATGCTGGAGAACATTTTTCATTTTACTGTCAACAACAAAACCCTCATACTCTGTGATAGGATTTATTTAAGTGTTAGTGTTTTTCTCACATAGGAATTACTTTCGTTATGTGTGTTCGCTTACAGCACGTAGATATATCTTGTGTCAAGGAATTCCTATATCTTTCATCCATCCATCCATTATGTTCCGCTTATCCGGGCTGGGGTCGTGGTGGCAGCAGGCTAAGCAGGGTGTTCCAGACGTCCCTCTCCCAAGCAACGTTTTCAGCTCCTCCTGGGGGATCCCTCCAGCGAGTTCTGGGTCTACCCCAGGGTCTCCTCCAAGTTGGACGTGCCCAGAAGACTTATAAAGAGAGGCACCCAGGAGGCATCCTAATCAGATGCCCGAACCACCTCAACTGGCTCCGTTCAATGTGAAGGAGCAGCGAGTCTACTCCAAGCTCCCTCTGAATGTCTGAACGCCTCACCCTCTAAGGCTGAGCTCAGCCACCCTATGGAGGAAACTCATTTCAGCCACTTGTATCTGCGATCTCATTCTTTTGGTCACTACCCAAAGCTCATGACCACAGATGAGGGTTGGAACATAGATCAACTGGTAAATCGTGAGCTTTGCCTTCTGGCTCAGCTCCCTGTGCACCACAACGGTCCGGTACAACGCCCGCATTACTGCTGATGCTGCAGCAAACTGCCTGTCCATCTCGCGTTACATTTTTCCCATCACTTGTGCAAAAGACACAGAGATATTTAAACTCCTTTGCTTGGGGCAACAGCCACCCCCCAACCCTATATCTTACATTGTTAAAATGGAGAAACTTTATTTTAAGCAATGGTTGAGTAGGGTTGGTCACTGCGGGGGGGAAAATGTTCATTTGAATTGATAGAGCCCCCTGAAGCCCTCAACAGCTGTTCTGACCCTGCTTCCCCCCTCCATGCCCTTGTAACACCCACACACTCCAGCTTGGTGTGTCAAATCAGCCACTTGGGATTTTTATTTTTTCCTTTTTGAAGGACATCGAGTACCACTCTGCACTTTTTTTTCTCTCTCCATAATTAAGCATATGCCCAACAAATGCCTTTGTTGTCCTTGGAGAGATGTGAGTAATGCTGTGACTTCGGGCATAGTTTCTACCTTTTGAAGTAAGGTCTCCATCTACTGTATGTTTATATGCTTTTGCGTATTTCACATTTTCTGAAGCGTGTTACCACATATGAAGGATGCTGGGAAGTGTTCAGTGAAGTAATTCTGGTTGGGGCAAAAGTTGTCTTTTGTGCAGTCTTCAGGAATCAGGCCTTATAGCTCTACATAGAGAGTGGTAATGACAGGGGCTGAGAGCCGAGCCCGGGTAGATCTTTCTTTAAACGTTGATGTAGTTCCGCTTCTACTGCTTTAATAGCTACTGGCTGAAGGCTTGCAAGGTTTTTTGTGCTCTATGGGGAGCTATAAAGTCAACCACATGACAAAATAACACATCGGAGGACCAAAATAGCCTAACAGTGCTGCTTCCTCCATTTGATACTGATTTCAATTTCAAGCTTTGTGGGATGTGCGCACATGTGCAGTTGGGATCTAGGTAGATCTACATGCTAGTGTAGTAGTGTGATCTTTATTGAGGCTGCTTTACAAGCTTGAAGATTCAATACATATTGGTTACAAATAGCCTCAGAATGAATCTGATCATTTGAGAGAGGCAAAAAAGCCCCTGAAAATCAATGCTTCTTTTCCAGAACACAGAGGGACAAACTACTAGATAAGTCTAGATAACAAGTTTTCCTGACTCTTTGAGAAGCTCACTGACATGGTGGTGCTGATGAAGCCAAGTCCATAGAGGATTGTAGACACTCGTCTTTCCACTACTTGTTCCTTTTATAAATAATGCAGCAGATTGAGTTCCACACCCCCTTAAACATCAGTTTTTATGCAGAACAACTCTCGAGGTTCACATTGCATAAGATTATATACAATTTGTTGATTGTTTTGAGCTTACTGTATCCCCACTGCGCTTAAAATAGCAATTTTGCCTAACCAAAAGTGATGACATGAGAAATGACGCTGGTCATAGGTGACACTTCCACTCTGTCACCTTTAAACGACCTTTAGAAACAAGAGTACATCTTGCTAGGAGAGATGAATTCAGTTTAATGTGGCGGTCAGGTCTTTTTGGTAAAACTGGGTCAGCTTGTATAGAGGCTTGGATATCAGTGTGGCTTTCTTACGCATCCTCATCAGATTCACCTCCCCTCCTGCTGTTCGGTTCTCTCCCAGGGAATCCTAACTCCCCCTCTTCTCAGTAAAGGAGCGAGGCCAGACCTAAATATAGGAACCCTTGTTCTCCCTGTTCTTGCCTTGCATGCCAGCCAGCCTTCTTTCTCCCTCAAGAGACCCACAGTTTTACACCCATGTCTTTCGTCTGTCTATCTATCAGTGCTATCCGTACACCCCCTTTAGCCCACCCGTGACAGTCCTAATTCTCCTCACTGCAGTCCTGCCTTACACAACGCAAAGGTCACCTTTACCCAGAGCTCTTCTGCAAAGTGAGCACATTGAACCAATTTGCTCCTGCTCCCTCCACCCTCCCTACGCTGTGCATTTACACAAACACACCCACTTCCTCCCATGTCCTACATTTATCTCCACTACTGAGAGAAAAAGCTAATGAAACTGTTATTCATCTCAGCAACAATTCAGCCTATCTCTGCTCCCAGCAGTTTTCACGAGTCTGCCCTCACCAGTGGCCGAAGAAGCAGCAATTACACATCGCAAAAATGCACCACTAAAATCCTATATTCAAAATATCATTGTTCAGAATCGCCCCTTAACAGTTTTAACTATCTCATTATATATCACATACTTAGATTATTATTATTATGATTATTACTGATGTGTTGTTTAAGCAGCATTTTAGTGTTGCCAGCTCAGGTGGAGCTACTTTTAACTATTTTATATGTTGTTGGGTGTCATATCATACAGGCTTATTGTGTTTTTTTATATTTTAATGTGTAAATATTATTATCAAATACATTTAATAGATTAAAAAGTACATTTGACTCTGAAGCATAAAGGGGGAGAAGCTTAAAGTAGAGTGAAGTGGAAATTCTCCAGTAAAATACCCCAGAATTAGTGCAGAACTGGAATAAATGTACTAGCAGTAGTGTCTTCCACTAACTGGAAATATGGTACCATTTAGACATTTGAGGATGCTTAACCAATTAAATGCAATGGAGAATGATTATGTAATAGAAAATGAGAGGGAAGGAGCTGTGTAAGAAGGCTCATCATCCTACAGATCAAAGATAAGCAGGTGCAGATACCACACTGGAGTTGTTTTTTAGTTTTTTTTTTCATTGGCACTGGAACAGTCAGTGAGTTGGTGTGCCAGCCTCTTGACGAGACAGAAGGAGCCCAGCCAAGGATCAGGCTCATGGGGTTATTTATAGAGTTGAGTGGGCTTCACGGACGCAGGCGTGGAATATGTCAGAGAGAGAAAAAAATGCATCATTGATCAAAGCCTGCTCAGATATGTAGTCTTATTTTTGCTAAACGCTGAGCAGCGACGGTGGTTTGGAAGAAAACAATAGCCTTAACCAAAGGCCTCATGTGTACTGTGCTATAGTAAGCTCTCCTGCTCTTCTACCCACACAGAGTCCTCTGCACCTACACAGGTGACTGGACTTCACTGAACACAAGCCAATTTTAGCCTCCTTTTCTTCCTCGACTCCAGCATCTGAATAGCTTCTCTGCTCTGGATGTTTAAAATACATACATGGTGGGTGTTTGGAGAGTGGGTGTGATACTCATGGAGGCAGGAGTGGGTTTTACAATAAAGCGTGTGTGTGTGTGTGTGTGTGTGTGTGTACACAGGGGGGTTTAGAGGGGGAAAACAGAACCTCTCAGACTTTCGAGATTGATTATAGATCTCATGTTTTGTCCCCTTTTTCATTTCTTTCCAATGTACACCTCTGAAAAAGATGGAGACAAACGCAGAATTGCTCTCAAGGACAGGTGGTGGTGATATTTTTGTGTGATGATCTGTGGCACATCAGTGTAGGATGCATCTCTTCCTTTAACTCCCCCTGTCTTTGGTCCTGTTCATGGAGTAGAGGGGAAAATGTGGAGGGAGGGTGGAGGACAGGGGGAGGACTTTAGCAGAGGTGTCCTGTACTGCAGCACAGCTCTCTGGTGGCAGGCGGGGGGGCACTTCTCTCTCCTTGCCATTCGCTGCAATGCAGAAGGCAGTCAAGGTTATGCCTGTGTGGCCACATCGACAGGCCTCCAGTCTGAGAGACGATTAAGCTTCAGGAAACTTGTGGCCTTGTTGTCCTGTAATGGTTTTATTTATCGCCATTGAACCTTCATTTTCAGACTTACAAATCCCATTTTGAATCCTTCAGTATGTTTCTGGGTTTTTAAAGACCGCATTTTCGCTTCTCTTACCCTGCACAGATAACACCCTTCTTTTATTCTTCTTTGTTGCGGAGTTGCCTGTAATCTTTTGGCAGGCTGTCATTTCATTCGAGCATAGAGTCTGAGGTGGCGGTAAATGCCACAGGGATGTGTGGCATGGGACAGGCAGGGTGACATTTGTTGTTAATCAGCCTCCCGTTCATCCTAAGCTTTCTTCGCCTGGCTGTGATAATCATGCGTCTCTGCCACACGGCAAAACTGAGGACTGCAGGCTGTATTTGGTCAGTACTTCAGAGAGATCCTGTGCAAAATTTCATTGGAAGTGGATCAGAGAAAGGCCACACGTTGTAGCGTTGCACAGAAAAGCAACTGCAACATTCTCACCTACTGTTCAAAATGAGCTCTAATCTTACATAGACAAAGCAGAAACAGAGGATGATGGTCAGATTTCTTCATCCAGTGTATCTGTGAGCACCCGTGTGCCTGTACCCAAAATAATTCCTCTGGCTTCCCCCTTTACTGCACCCGAGGCTCAGGCACACGATTCATTGTGAGCGGGTCCGAAACAGCTGCCTCTGTGAGATGTTATTGAGGAAGAGATAGATCATTTCCCACAGAGTGGAAACCTTCAGCACACCACTGGCCTGACCTTAATTGTTTCCCAGTATCAATCTCATCCCTTTATTGGTGCTGTATGAAGAGGTACATGTAGAGAATACAGGAACTAAGAGACACAAAGATTGAATGACAGACAGGAAGACAAAGAGGGAGAGCAAACAATAGCAACGAGAGTGAAAAGACAAGCAACAGACAGAAATGAGGGGGACTGGTGACGAGAACCAGGTGTCAAAGCACCAGTGTCAACTATTATCCTTTTATTGGTCATCAGCAGGAGTTGGACAATCACACTTTCATGCCACATTTTTGGCAGCCAAGATCCGGTGCCTGTGGCTGAAAACCATTTGGGGCAATGAGAAAACACTGTGGTAATGAACGTAATGAGAGGAATGCTTTGAGATCAAACAACACTGTTTAATTAAAGCAGTGCAGACCGTGGGGAAGTATTAAACATAGTGATATCAAAGTCGACGAGTGCCTCCAGGAGCGATAACTGTGAGGGGCTTGGCATCATAGCTATCAGTTTGTTATAATAGCATAAGGCTATTGCAAAAATTAAAAACCCTGCAACTCCAGTTTTATTGGCTTTAACAATTATTATTTCAATTGGAAGGAATCATTTGTCCATGTTCTGTGCAGTTCTTTTAGTCTTAGGCTCATGGAAACATTACCAAAGCATCATGTAGCCTACGTATGTTCACAATGCATGGTGCTCAAGCTAACGTGACAATGCACCCCCTTACAAAAACAAGTGCCGCAAAAGATTATTGCTAACTGAGATGACATAGTTCTAGCTTGTTTGGCTATATAAGATTTAGTTGTTTTGTTTTTGTAGACTTATGCACAGGAAGCAGCTAATCCAGGCCTATCCCATCCAAGCAACAATCCAAGATGGCAGGACACAAGGCACGGAGCTTTAATGACATAAAGACCGGCAACAAAAACTGAGGGAGCAGAAATGGAAGCAACAAATGCAAATGAGCTGACAACTCAAAGAGGGAAAACACATGGACTTAATACACAAGAGCCTAATTAACTAATGAGACACAGGTGAAACATAAAACAGGTGGGAAAGCTCACAAAGACAGGAGGTAAATCAAAACATGACACATTAGGAGGCTGAATCCTCAACATTAAACAGGAAAGAACTAAAACCCCAAACCATGACTGACTTTCAAACGTGTCACTGTCACTGAGATTCTAACACCAATGTGCAACGGTCCTGAGTGCAGGTTTAACTAGCAAAAACCTTTGGATGCTCGAAGAGATAAAGATTTTCATATGACAGCAGTGTCTCAGGGTGCATGCATTTTTAGATGTGTGGGTGGCCTAACTGAGATTTGAACCCTGGGAGATTCGGTGATGGGACACTCAGCTACATTAGTTGAGTTGGGGCACAAAGCTTGTACAGAGTTGGCATGAATATGAGCTGATGAAACACCCTTCCAATAAACCAGGGAAAACAGGAGATTGAAAGGGAATTCAAGGACAAACAACCCCTTCCTGTGACTCCCCCCTCCCATATGCAAGGATTATTGTTATTATTTAACGCAGCTTCTACAGAATTACCAGCATGACCTGACAGACACACAATCACTCAGAGTGAGTGGGAGCTGAGATTGACAGCGGACACCTTGCCTACGGAACAGGTCGACCACAGACTGATAAGAGAGGCAGCTGACCGTGAAGAAATCTTGAACTGGATGTTACTTGACCCTTCAAAAGACACACTCTTACTCACTCCCTCTCTCTCATGCTTAGCAACAAGCGTACACAGGTGCACACATGCACACGCACAAACTCGCCCGAACTGAGCTCACGAAATGGGTTCTGCAGGAAATAATTGGCCCCATTGGTGATGCGGGGCGATGGGCAGCATAGGGAAAGCAGCTTGGGAGAAGGAGGGAGTGTGATAAAGCCACAGGAGAGCCTGACATTGGCGTGTATGTGCATGTGTCCATTCAAATGTGTGGTGAACTCAGGAAGGTGGGTAGGTAGATGGGTCGTACTAAGTGCACTGAGGTAGCCTCATAGCTGATAGTGAAAATAACGAAACTCTTAAAACACAAACGCTTGTGACTGAATTATCTAAGCTGTACGGCAGCACCTGGTGCTTTTTTCTTTGGTTCCACAGCTCAATAGCATTGACCTCCTCTCTCTCTCTCTCTGTGGGCCACTAATTAGTGAGACTGTTTGGTGCTCTTTGGCTTGTTCATTGTTCTCTGGGGGGTTTCCACTTATTATGTGAGCATGCACAGAGTGTTAACAGTAGAACTGGGGCTTTGCATTCAAGAGCATCATGTACAAAGGACCACCTGGATGAAAATGTAGATCCATTCCTGCAGTGGCACAAGTGCAAGCATGCCTGCACACAATTCACGCACGCTCCTTCTCAGACCCCGATTTTCTCGCCTATTCACACATTATTTTCGTGTTCTGCAAAACTTGCACTAAGATGGTGCGATGAGTTGCACAATGTGCAGCTGAGAGCGCCGCTGTGAGAATTAAAGCAGTCGCCCACATGAGAGATTACAGTGTCAAACAGTGACAGGCCCGACTTGTTTCTCCCCCCTGACTCGCTCTCCATCATCTGTCTTTCTTTATTCTCTCCATCCCTCCCTCGCCTCTCCGATTTCCAAAATTCAATTCAAAGATGCTTTATTAACATGACAGACAACAGTGCCATGTTTTCAAGGCGAAATGTTACTGCCATTGTATTTATCACTTCATCCTTCTCTTTCGCTCTTTCCCCCTTTGAGAATTTAGTTTTTCAATTTGATTTAATTTGCTTTATTGGCATTGAAGCATTGGCAAAACACCTAAACAAATCAATTTATCATCCAGCTTAATAGACTTGCTCTTTTTCAATTACTGTCAGTTGCTCCTTCTATCTTTCTTTCTGGCACATAGACAATCTTATCATACATCTATTTTACCTCTTTCCCTCTTTCTTTCTCTCCATGGAAGCCTCTTTCTACCCAGTTTTAGGGAGTAGAGTCTGTTAGGGCTTGAATGATGTCTGCCCTAAACTCTGTGTGGCAGGATTCACATGCCATTTTGTGTTACCATCTTGGATGTGGGAAGGAAAAGGCACTGTGGTGCCTTAGGGTAGTGGTGGGCAGCCTACATTTGAGGAGGGGGGGTGGGGTGCGCTCTGAAGATGACCTCCCACCTACCAAAAATTGAATGCACGTAATAAACTCCTCTTGTTAACTTTAGTTTGTGCACTAATTCATTTACATTTTTTGGTCTCTTTTGTTGCATTTAAAATTGGGGGGGGGGACCTTACCTTACTTTATTTGAGAAGATTTAAGGAAAACAAATTACATTTTCGTATAATGCATGTATATATACGGAATTTATACAGTGAATTCTCCATTTCTCAGCCAAGCAGGCAACACAAGAGCTATTATGATGAAAATCATTAATCTGATAATTAGTGGGTAAGACAGTTTTGCCTTAAAATAAATATTTTTCATAGAGTTTTCATATTGTTTTTTCAATTAGTTGAATGAACACTGGCCACTTTTATGGTATCATATTTTACCATCAAAACGCAGTAAACCTACATCTTGTGGCGTTGTGTGCATTTGATGTGTAATGTGGCTTAGCTGTGACTAGTGATGTATGTAGACATTGATCCTATGATCTCCCAGCACACATGCCAGCAAACACAACACACATACTGTGGATTCAAATCTTGAAGAGAGCACATCAACAAGAGGGCTCTGCTCTGTTCTGTCTTGATTCCCCATTACCCACACTCCCCTGTTGCCATATTTACCAACTCACATAGCGCACACACAAATGACACAGTAGCTCTGTGGGCGAGAGGAACTGAGCCATGCCTGACTACATTTTGCAGATCTGCTTTAGAGTTGAGATATGATAGGAGCAATGAGCAGCGAGTGGCAGGCAGCCAGCATAGCCTGAAAGAGGAGGTGGGATGGTTTGAGGTTTAGTGGGATAGGGAGGAAGTGGGCCACGGTAGTGAAGTAGGCAGTATGTCCACAGTCCCACAAGAAGACCTTTAGGGGAGAGATTCATCCTCCATGTGATCAAAAGCAGGTTGAGCAGCTCCAGTGGCAGAGACACCCCGTTATTAGCCCTCAAATGTTGAGCTACAGTAAAATATAATAAAATTTCCTGGAGTTTTTTGGGTGGGGTGCTTGTGTTGCAACCACACAAACACTCTGGAGGTAAAGCAAGCATTAGTTTTTCTGATAGAGCTGTATTCCAGGACACAGAGAAGACTGCGGGAGTACGGGAAAGCCAACCAGATGTATATTGGTTTTCAAGATAAAACCATATAATTTGAAATACAATGATTATAAAATTATTAAAAGATAGGAGGTCTATGAGAATAACTTGTCCATTGTGCCATACAATTCCATTTTAAATAGCTATTGTTTTGGCATACTCCACTCAGCGGTGCACTGCAGTGTAACAGCCAACCTGAGAACTCATGTTGAGTTAATTGCCTCCCTTGGAGTTACATTCCCCATGTCATACTGCTTATGACGGCCAGCGCCAGGGTGTGACAACAGTAACGGGAGGGAAAGCAAGTGTGACCAGTGCCCTTCAGAGGATGTTGGGGGACTCTCACAGCCATCAAGGAGTGTTTGACCGAGCCCGGGGCAACCAGCATCACCACAGGAAAAGGGATGGGGGAGGTGTGGAGGATTACCAAAATAGTCCCCACATCACTGCAGCAGAAAACGGCAGCAACAGGAGATCAAGCCAGCCACGCACGCACGCACGCACACACGTGCACATACACACGCTTTTAAACAGAAATACTGACATGTCTACCAGGAAAGACCCCAGGGGCTGTGAAAAAAATGGTGAGAGAGTGCAACAGAAGCGCGGACGATCATTGGAAAAAAAGATGGCTGCATGAAGGAAAATACAGAGACAGAAATTTAAAAAGGGTTAAAAAAGAATTACAAGAATTTTGAAATTTTTATGAACTCAGGATTGATAATGATGTGTTGTGTTTATAGTTTTTGGCTCTGGCCTTTGTCATTTATGCGTACATTCATAACCTGACAATTGATCCTTTCTAATCCTTTACCTCTGGGTCATCAGCCTCATAATTTTGCATTTAAATTTCAGTTTCATTAGTGTGAGAAATGATCCCAAACGGAAACATTTTGCCTGTTTGGTTTTGATCGAGAGACTGGAGCTGGGTAGCAGTTTGTTGTCCTACCTAGCTGTCTGGCTAACTGCAACAGCATGTTAATGAGACACAAGATTACCCACACAATCTTTGACCCTCTGTGGCTACAGCACTTCCCCAAGGAAGGCCTGGAAGCAATCAGACCTGAACAGAGGTGTTTTCTGTTAAAACTTTCTTCACCCGTCAACAATACCTCAATAAATGTAGTGTCTAGCTGGTTGATTTTGCAAAGAGGAGAGGAGAGACAAACCGTCTTTTTGGACTGTTCTACAAATAAGCTAGAGTTTTTAGCTCATGGGGCAAAAGGAGCAGGCTAGTGAGATTTAAGAGCATGGCATTTGAGTTGAAAGGTGATTTCTTAATTGTGGCCTCCAGATTTATCTCCCACTACAAGCACTGTAATGAGTTGGGGTGGATACTTTTTTGGAGAGTGCGTCTGCCTCTTATGTCAAGAGGTTGACAAGGTCCTTTCACTTCTAGGTTACCTCTGTGAAAGAGTTGGAATTGTATTATTCTCCAGCAGAACCAACAGCAACCTTATTACCCTCCCAGTCTAGGCATGTGCAGATGCATTACCGTGTGCCTGTGGGTCTCAAAACAATTGCATGCAGGGAGAAAATGCTTGAATAACTCTTTTTTTAATACACAGTGAGTGACCCGTGTAAGACCAGTGAAGGCACTGAATTGAAAGGCATAGAATTTCCAAAAGGCTTTCAAGAATGATTTGTATCACTGTTCATTTTTTTTGCTATCTCTAAAGAATTACAAATTTTGTAAATTATGATATTGAGTAGTTGTGTGTGCGGAAATTAGAGGTCGTAAAACAAGGGCAAAACCAAAGAGTGATGATCATGTCATTTCTTCGGCTTTGCATCAAGTGGTGCTCATCAATCGTGATGAGGTTCCAGACGTCATCTGCCTGTGACCGTCAGATGGAAGATGGATGGCCCTGAGGTTTCACTGTGGCTAGGGTTGAACCATGCTCTGGGGAGATCCATCAGACCTGTATAGGCAGTCAGTGTCTTGGGGGAAGACATACTCATTCCTCTGTAGCTCTGGTGTCATCTGCACTTTCTAGCTTTCTTTCTTCAAGCAAAAATGGAACAAGGGAGAAAACTGTGATAAGGCAACTTATGCTACTTTTATTTTAATATCAGAGGTCTTGAAAGTAATCACAAATGAGTTTCAACAATCACAGTCTCAATATCTTTGTGTTTAGAATATTTAATATGTCGATTAGTTTAGTTTTCATTTTAATGTCCTGTTTTCTGTGGTATGAATTATTCAAAACACACTTTCCATGCCCTTAACCAGGCCATCTGCATTCAACAAGCTATCTAACTAACCACAGCCCTGTGTGGAAATAAGACAGCGCTGTCTGTCTGCCTTCTGCCGGCTAGGCTCACGACCAAAAAGCTGCAAAAGTTCAGCTATGTAATGGCAGGTGGTGTGTCGAGCCTCTGTTTTGCTACATTCACAAGTTTGACTTTTGCCTGGGTTATAGAAGAAAAGTCTCCTCAGAGCTTCAACAAACATTGGAATGTCTTTGGAATTGACTGACAAGAAATGTATGAGACATTACCCAGAGAATGAGTATTTAACCACATCTTATTTGCAGATATGTGGTAACTCGAAACCCATTTTAAACCCTTTAACATTGTCTGAGAGATATAACAATTATGAGTTGAGTCCAGCCAACATCATATCTCCAGTGTTGTACCCTAGCATTACAGAAAGCAGTCCTGTTTAAAAAAAAACATGCCTCATGCAGCATGCTTTAGGATTTGTTTCCAGGGAGAACCCCAGCAACAGTTACTTAACCTTCACATGAAATTATGCAATTAAAAATATGAGCAGAATAATTATACAAGGAGATATGCATTTTAAATAAGCATGTAATTATCTCTGAGAATATAAATATAGTCATACATATTATAAAAGTGTTTTTTGTTTTTTTTTTGCATCTTAACTGTCAAATGTTGAAGAAGACCCCACATGGTTCCTATCCACTGTGTCCCATCTCCATAAAGATGAGCCCCAGCATGTTGGCTCACCGTTGGAGAGAAAAGAAAGATTTGCACTAAGCACTTGATAATTGTGTGTCTGTCATATCTGTACATTCAGCCACTCAGCACAGTTTACAGATTGAAATAGTGTATCATGTCCATCTTTATGTATAAGCAATATAACAGCTTGTGTTTTTATTCAGGATTTTTCTATAAGGATTCAGTGTACATGAATCTTTCTAGATGGAAAGTCCCAGGGACTCAGAGAGACTCAGAACTCAGTCTTTTGTAATCTTTCTTCTCTTCTATACACTATAATCTCATTGAAGTATTCACTGCTGTTTCCTGAATACAGATACAAAGTGTAACCAAGAAATCCTTCTCTACCACAACCCTCCCCCACCCCTTTTTGTTTCCAGGATAGTTCCAAACAGAGGCAGGTGAGGAAGAAGACCGTTTCCTTCAGCTCAATGCCAAGTGACCGTAAGATCAACAGCACAGCTGCTTGCATGGCCTTCATGATGGAGGGTTGTGAAATGAAGAAGGTGCGCTCCAACTCACGTATGTATAACCGCTACTTCCTGCTGGATCCAGACATGCACTGGCTCCGTTGGGAGCCATCCAAGAAGGATTCAGAGAAGGCCAAACTGGAGATCAAGGGCATTAAGGAGGTACGTTTGGGAAAGAAAACTCCAGTTCTGCGCAGCAATGGTCTCTCAGACCAGTTTCCTGATGAGTGCGCCTTCTCAATCATCTATGGGGATAACTATGAGTCCTTAGATTTGGTAGCCAGTACAGCAGATGTTGTCAGCACCTGGGTGATGGGCCTGAGGTATCTGGTATCTTATGGCCGGCACACCGTGAACATGGTGGAACCCAGCCAACCGAGTCTACGAACATCATGGATTGGCTCAGTGTTTGAGCTAGCAGATATGGAAAAGGAAGGACACATAGACCTATTCAGGGCCACCCAGATAATCAAGGGGCTCAACCCTGGAATGAAAGAGGCTCGGATAGAGCTGAAGTTCAAGGAACTCCAGAAAGCTAAAGACCAATATGGAGAGGCAATTAACATGGACATTTTTGTGGAGGCCTATTGTGAGCTCTGCACACGGCCAGAGATTTTCTTCCTACTCATGCAGTTTTCCAGTAACAAGGAGTATCTGGACAGTAAAGATCTAATGCTATTCGTAGAGGTGGAGCAGGGTGTGGAAGGTGTAACAGAGGACATGTGCAGGGATATTGTTCAGAAATTTGAGCCATCTGCCGAAGGCAGGGAGAGGGGATACCTCTCCATTGATGGCTTTACACACTACCTCCTCTCCTCTGAATGCCACATCTTTGACCCCCAGCACAAACGTGTGTGCCAGGATATGAACCAGCCTCTGTCCCACTACTATATCAACTCATCACATAATGCCTCCCTTCTGGAAGATCATTTCTGGGGTTCGTCAGACATCAGCAGCTACATCAGAGGTCTAAGGATGGGCTGTCGCAGCATTGAGGTCATTGTATGGGATGGCCCCAATAATGAGCCAGTGGTATATATTGGTAGTTCTGTAGCCTCACATCTAGCTTTCTCAAAAATCCTGGACATTATAAACCAATATGCTTTTGAGAGCTCTGAGTATCCCCTGATTCTCTGCTTAGTGACCCACTGCTGCATTCCCCAGCAGAGGGTCATGGCACAGCACATGAAGAAGATTCTTGGGGACAAGCTGTATGTTGACCCTCCCAACAAGGAGGAAAACTACCTACCCTCCCCAGAGAAACTCAAGGGTAAAATCCTCCTCAAGGGTAAGAGGCTACCACCCAGCTGCACTGATGCTGAAGGGGATGTGACAGATGAGGAGGAGGGTCTTGAAATGTCCCGAAGAGTGGGAGCTGATGAGAAGGACCACCTAAATGGCTTAGGCTACAAGAGACTCAGACTGTGCAGGGAGCTCTCTGATCTTGTATCTCTCTGCAAATCAGTCCAGTTCAGGGACTTTGAAATCTCAAAGAGGGAACAAAAATACTGGGAGACGTGCTCCTTCAATGAGGTAGATGCAAACAGATTTGCCAATGAGTTCCCAGAGGAATTTGTTTGTTATAATAAGCGCTTTCTCTCCAGGGTATATCCCACACCTATGAGAATTGATGCCAGCAACATGAACCCCCAGGATTTCTGGAAGTGTGGCTGCCAGATTGTGGCCATGAACTACCAGACGCCAGGCCTGATGATGGACCTCAACCTAGGCTGGTTCAGGCAGAATGGAAATTGTGGGTATGTTTTGCGGCCTGCCATTATGAGAGAGGAGGTGTCCTACTTCAGTGCCAACGCTCGGGACTCCCTGCCAGGTGTGTCTGCCCAGCTTCTTCACATAAAAGTCATCAGTGGGCAGAATCTGCCCAAACCTCGAGGCTCTGCTGCTAAGGGTGATGTGGTGGAGCCCTACATATATGTGGAGATCCACGGCATTCCAGCTGACTGTGCTGAGCAAAGAACCAAGACTATGTCCCAGAATGGGGACAACCCTATTTTTGATGAGAGTTTTGAATTCCAGATCAATTTACCAGAACTTGCAGTACTGCGCTTTGTGGTGCTGGATGACGACTACATTGGAGATGAGTTCATTGGCCAGTACACCATACCATTTGAGTGCCTACAGCCAGGCTATAGACATGTACCCCTACAATCTCTGACAGGAGAGTTCCTACCCAACACCACCCTGTTTGTCCATGTAGCCATCACCAACAGGCGGGGCGGAGGAAAGGCACATAAGAGGGGTCTGTCTGTCAGGAAAGGGAGGAAGGCCCGGGAATACACTACCACCAAGACCACAGGGATCAAGGTAGTGGATGAGCTCTTCAGAGCTTCCACTCAACCCCTCAGGGAGGCCACAGACCTGAGAGAAAATGTGCAGGTAAGGAACTGTATACTCATTATAACACATTATTATTTATTAGCACTATCAGTAAAACCATTACCAATATTAAGAGGGTCACATGCTTTGTGATAATGGGCTTTGTATTGGCTCGACTGATTAAGCTGTCGAGTGACACCTTTTCCCGACATTTGCGCCTTTTTACATTATGGTGGAGTGTTTATGATGTCGATCGTACAGAACAAGTAAACAACAATACAGATCACTCTTTGATTAGTGGGTTTGTGGTCCAAAAGTTCAATCAAATATTTTAATCCTAAAGCAATCAAATTCATAATGTCAATAATGATGACAAATAGAGTCATAATGCAGCTCTGCATTTGGTTTAGATGAGTTTTGATGAACTGGCTCCCCACTTTACTCTGTCATCTCTGTTTCTTAGAGCTACATTGTTTTTTTATTAGACTGAACACTTTATCTAGGTAGATTGGGTGCTCAGTCATGTCTAAGGTCAAATACACATTACATATTCTGTTTGTTTGTTTTATTCTAACAGAGCAGGGTTAATAGGTACCTCTGCTAAGTGCAATATTGCTGATCTGCATATAACCATATTCTGTTCTGAATATGTGATTATTTTTTTTAAATTGCTGAGGCTTCACTAGAGACACTAACAGATCTACAGATTCAGTAGATGTTTTTGTGAAAGTTGCCTGTCAATCCCATTCTCTTAAAATTGGCTTGAAGTAAGTAATAAACTGCTGTCATTTAGGGTCGATGCTACAGTACAAAACATATGCTCCTCACTGTGTTATTTTAATTATCAGCTTATTGAACATTTTTTGTGTGCCTGTAGAAGTTTTGGTGTAAATGAGCTCGGATAAAGAAACCAGGATGTTCATGTTCATGGAAAATTCCCACAGAAATTCCCACTCAAATGGTTTTCTGAACAGTGTTACTTTACAGTAGATGAAGGTTATAAAATTAAAAGAGACTTTAAAGTACAGGAAGGTATTTAATAACTTTCATGGTTATCTACATATTGGGGTTTAAGTTAGGATGATGAAAGGCTAGGAAGCTTTTTCCGGATAAAACTGGTTAAGTTTTTTATTGTTCAGTAGGTCCAAACTGATGTAAGTGTTTCAGATTAGACTCATTCCTCTTGCTATTGTGGATAGAGGCTAATTGCGTTCTATTAATGTTGTACAAGAGAACAGTAATAAAATGACATTGCTGTACAATTATGAGCTTTATGAATAGTGTAATCATTAATAAAGGACAATTACTGCCCATGGGAGAAGACTGGGTTTCTAGGCACTTAGTGCACTTTTATTTAAAAGTCTTATAGATCAGCAAATGAATATTAGTAACCACAGTGTATATTTGGGTTATGACCAATCACAGAAGCCTTTTAGTGCATAATTTTGTGTATGATGACTGAAGAGTGTGATGCAAAGCTTTTCTCATTTGCTCAGTCTACAAATTCCAACACGGGGAAGTCAGTGAGGCTTTTACATGCCTCATGTTGTATTGTTTGGTTGTCAGTTTACAGCTCCAGGTTCTTGTCTTTACTGACACATGGGAGGAGGAAGAAGATGAAAAAAGAAAGAGGAGGAAGACAAATGAGAAACACAGGAGGGTCCAAAATTATTAAAAAACCTTGACGTCATGTCTCTAAGTCACGCAGCACAATGCCTGAATAGGTATAAGATGTTCAGTCTGCATCAGCTGGGTCTTGAACTACAATCTTTGCCACCAATAACAGATTGGGATCATGTTGAGCTACCCAGAGAAATGGGAAAAATCAGACATGGTTATGACAACTAGCCTATATGAGGGTCATTCAGCTGAACAGCCCAGACCATATTTAAAATTTCTTTAAAAAATTGAAATCGTGCGTCTATAATCCAGTGTTTCTCAGTGCAGTCCTAGGGACCCCCTGCTCTGCATGTTTTAAATGTTTCCCTGCTCCAACACACCTGATTCAAATGAATGGGTCATTATCGGGCTTCTGCAGATCATTTGAATCAGATGTGTTGGAAGAGGGAAACATTTAAAACACGTAGAGCAGGGTGTCCCCAGCAAAATGCCTCATTAGGTATGACATATTCATTCTGCATCACCCCAGAGCTCAAACTCACAACCTTGCACACCAAGGGCTGATAATCACCCTTTTGTGATACCTGCCAAGTGAGAAGTCATGGATGGCTTCACACTATGACTTCACAATCACCAAGGTTGCGTGTAAAAGCAGATTTCAAACTAGTGTCAAAAATTCAGCTATCAAGACAGAATTCTGAGAATTTGTATACTTCATCTAGACAACATTGAGATGACTGACTTTGTATATAGTGAATTTGAATATAGTCAAAAATTAATTTAATGATATACAATTTCGAAACGTACCACAATTCATCTACCGTGACATCAAAATGTTTTAACTTTTTTCATGAACATTGGAGATTTATTTTGCAAGAATTTTCAGTCGCTCTTTATAGCACTGCTCACAGTCTCAATTGTAAACAGTACTGAGTTTTTTATTTTAAAATATGCCTGGATCGTTTGTGGGGGAAGATGCTGTGTAGCAAGTTTGGTGTCAATTGAGCAAAACGTTTGGGATGAGATTTAATACGTTTTTTGAGACGAAAAAATGTGATGGATTTAATAATTCCTGACGGGTTAAAGCATTTTATATAAATACCAATACCATAAATACCAAGGCCTGTCCATCTGTCTTCAGTAAGCACTAACCTCAGTGTGATGGCACAGTGAACAAAAGACTAGGCCAAACTAAGTCATGTTCTGAAAGAGGATAGTTTTCCTCTCCAAGACTCCAGTATAGAGAGAAATATGTTTATGTTCAGGAGCTGAAATGGATGCTGTAATTTTATAGGTAGCAACATTAGCAGATTACAACCTCAATGGGATATGGCAATTTCAGGAAAATCATTGGAAATAAAAGTGTGAAAACTAGCAGTGAATGAAGAATCCTGACCAAAAAAAGGTGTTTGTCATAATTAAGTCATAATCTTTGCTCTGGTGTGAGTCTGCATGGGAATATTTCATGAATAACACATGGAATATGACACATAAAACTTTTGAAAAAATCCAATCGGCTAACTCACAGGCATGCCATGTGTCACAGCTGACACTCTAATCTGTTCTGTAGCTTTGAATCATCTCTCATAACAAATGGCTTCAGACTCTAATCTATTGGCTCACATGAAAAGTGACGGGGGATGTGAATCGGTGTCTTTTAACCTGATCAAACAACACTGGCGTCCCCAAACCGCAATATCGTCAGGTTTGAAATTTAAATTCTTCCTTTTGAAATGAAGAGATAAAAGTTGATTAAATAAATGAAAGAGGTGAAGTTGAGAGGAAGGTTTAAAAGAGGATAAATGGAGGTGGGGTTTTTTGTTTTTTTTAAAATAAGGCCTTTGCCATTTAAATGTAAAAGCTTTGTAGAGCCCAGCTGTGTAGAGCTTGGTGCCTTGGATCTGGAGCTGGAGGGCATAAACAAGGCCTGTGGCCAACAACCCACAAAGCAACAACCAGGCCAGTTCTGGAAGCTTTGCCACCCCTGATTTGAAGCCAAGATTTGACATCAATGTGAAAAAAGAAATATTTTACACTCACTAAAATCCTAAATATAATGGTCTACAACCTTAGCCTTAAAAGCAGTACACACACACTTTAGATGTTGCCATCAAAAGCATTATTTCACCTCACTGAGCTCTTTTAAGACTCCTTTTATCCTCAAACAGCAAAGCTTCCAGGTGGTTTACTTTGAATAATAACAGAAAGATATGTGTGCTTGACTATTCAAAGGACTGAGGGGATCTGTGAACATTGACTAGGTGGCAGATGGCAACCTATCTACCATGTTTCATATGTGGATCTAGGCGGCAAATCAATTATTTTTGTGGGAGACTTGAAGGTCCTTTCTGCAGTGCTGCTGCCCATAAAGTGTTGATGGAGCTGGAGGAGAGCTGTGAGCCCAGAGTTTCTTCTTATTCGCTGAAATGTGTGTCCCATCATAGGCACATTCATCGCCACTCAATTCTGTGGGCCAGAGAAAAGAGGAGAAAGATGCACAGATCGAAGCAGAGAGAGAGAGAGAGAGCAAGAGCAAACAGAAACAAAAGCAGTGTTGTAACCGGACACAGAGCTCTCGTTTGGGGAATGTTGGAAGTGGAGTAAAGTGGGGGAAGGGAGTAATTAAAAACACAAGTCTCTCATTTGGTATTTTTAACAACACGGCTTGGAAATGGTATGGTTTTTATTGCACAACAATTGTCGAAAAGCATTCACGCATCCCTGTGTATGCAAAGCATAATGAATGCTAATAACTTCAGCTCTGACCACTCTGACCACATTGAGACATATAAGCATGCAGTCACACATGCTCATTGGACACACATGCACACATAATCACACACCTTTTTTTTTTTTTTTTAAATCCAGAGCCCCAGAGCAGTCCTGCTTCCCCATTGTTTCTCTGTGGCTGTGCTCAGTTTCCGAAGGGGTGTTAACTGTGGCTGAGGTTCTGCATACAGATTCAGACGCTGACTTTGTCCCCCTGGCCACCCTCTCCGACTACAGGCAGGTCGGGCCCCACAGTGACAGCACTTCCTCAGGGGTAGGGGGTGGTGGGGTGGATTTTTCTGCAGGCCTGGAGGTCTAGCCCAGGGAGACAGCTGGTTCCCACACTGCAGAATGTGTGGACGGACTCCCAAATGCCAACACTGGCTTGTTCTCTCTTAAGTGTCCCCCCCACCCTCCCCCTCTCCTACTCTCCCCCTAGTTTTCCCTGCATCTCCCCCTAGTTTTCCCTGCATCTCTCTCATCTCTCATTCTTCGTGCCTCAACGCTGCTCTTTTTCACTCTTTTTCACTATCCCTTTCTCTTCTCTCACCTCGCTCTGACGCGCTCTCTTTTCTAGCTGTCTTTTAACCAAGCAAACTGTTGTTGTGCTTTGCGAAAAAACACTGGGCCTGATTTGGTTGCTTAAATTCCCATGCTGGCAGAAGAAGAATGAAGTGCTGTGAGAGGTAGTTGCCTAGTTGCTGGTGTTGCAAAGCCTTTGAACCCAGACATGCAGAAACTCTGGCTTAGGTGGATTGGAAAGCAGGCTGGCCCAGGATAGATGAAGAGTGAGTGAAACAGGAAAAGTGAGCCTGGCAGATTATTAGAAATTCAATTTAATTTAGTGTCTTTAGGCTGTTGAACGCAGTGCTGCCAACAAATAACAGTAAACTCATGACTTTAGGTATGTTTTTCAAATGTTAATGCCAGGTAGCGAGTTTGTGAGGAGTAAATTCATTAAAATTGACCACTACGTGTGAGGTCATAAACAAAGGTTAGGTTTTTGTATGGAGTAAATTGAAGGTGTGTGCCTCACAGTGCTTTTAGATTTTGCCACTTTCTTTGATGACATTAGATTACATCAATTTGGCAGATGCTTTTGTCCAAAGTGATTGGGAGCAATTTGGGGATCAATGTTTTGCTCGAGGACACTTCCAACACGTGGAGAGGAGGAGCTCAAGGTTCGAATCATGGCAGACCTGCTCTACTAACTTAGCTACAGTTGCCCCTGATGAAAAGTAAAAGTTGTTGTACTAGATTTAAGAAAATGACAAGTTAAGAGAGAGAGATTTATTTATTTATCTGGGCAGCAGAGAGCTAAAATGTCCAGTGGTACATTTAGAAAGAATGCTTTGGTATTTACTTAACATTTGATAGTGTTAAGCTGGAGAGATAAAAGATCAAAACAGAGATGTGTGTATAAAAAGAGAAGAGGGGAGGATAAATTTTTAAAAAATGAGTAACTAAATGTTCTTAGGAACTGTAGGCTGTGGTCAGAGGTTTGGCTCCAGAGCCTCTGGGCTGTTGAATGAGCAGACTGACGTTATGGGAAACCGGCAATTTTACTGTCACCAAGACAAACACTGTGCTGTTATCTTGTTGCTGGTCTGAGGATAGCATCATGATCTATCTCTCATTGAATCGCTTCGCTCACAGTCAAAGTCATCTGCCAAAAGGGTGAGCAATACTTTCCAGGACCACAATCCCTTCATCTGCCATACAAAATAACTCTACGGGAATTCGCTTGAGTTGGTTTTATGTTGGATGGTTGCTTTGGTTGGTTTCATTGAAACAGAAACATACTGTAGTGACGGTTAAGAGGATCAGAGCACAAGGATAAAAGAGACATGCAGAATATTTGTGTATTTATTTGTTTACTCTGGAAAACTTACTTTTAATTTATGCTGCCTCCCAGAGCAACTTAAAATGAGTGTTGACCCAAATTTAGGATTCAAAGTTTTGTTCTTTTTATTTTTGCCTTTTTTTTCTATTGCTATCCTTCATTGTGGGTATTTTCTTCCCAGAATGCCATGGTGTCCTTCAAGGAGCTCTGTGGCCTGACCCCGGCGGCCAACATGAAGCAGTGTATCCTGACGGTGTCTACGTGGCTGATGAACAGTGAGCGGTCACTGAGGGTAACCGTGGACCTGAGCGAGACTTACCCCACCATGGAAGCTCAGGGTCCTGTGCCTGAGCTGCTGCGCAAAGTGCTAAACGCCTATGACATGGTAAATAACCCGCACACACATGAAAGAGTGTGTTTTGGAACGAATGTCTTCTGCAGGAAAATCCGTACTGAAGTACAAATTCAGTACATATACACACTGATAAGCACACTATGTTTATGTGAGACAGCAACGCTCTTATTATAATGTGTAACATCTCACTACACATCTACTTCAGGCAAAGATAAAATGTCAAAGCACTCAGTATAATAGCAGAAGTGGCATACTATGCACTAACTATTTGGTGCAAATCACCATCGGTGCTGCACTTACAAAATTATAACTGAAAAAACAAAGAAGGCTGTTAAGCCGCTCCCTCTCTTAATGCTGCTTATCACTTGATTCACGCAGCTGAAAGTGTTTTACAAGGCTTTTAAATGTGGCTTTAAACCACCTATTTGACCAGTCAGATTGTCAAGCTGCAGCTACTCATTGTATAATTTCGCATGTCCTTCTCCATCCTGCCTCCTCTCTTACAAGAACACTGCATTTTTCACCCCTTGACATTGGCACAGCCAAAAAACGGGGTTGGAGAACTCTGTCTGTAATTAGTTATCGCCCACTGTTTTCCTCTCCCTTCTTCCTCCCCTCCTGTGAGGCTTGGTGGAAGCTGGTGAAATGGGTCATGACTGAGGAACATGGTTGTTGTGCCAGCGCTGCTCAGATCATAGGCGCTCCTGCTGCTGACACCAACAGGAGTGCAATGACATCACAAGCCATGCAGCGAACAAATATAATCTACTTGGGCTTTTATGAGGCTTCGCACCAGACAGAAGGGTCGCGCTGTCAGAGCAACTCTCACGCTCCAGTCCACAGAAGAAGTTTCATGGGGACAAGCGGAAAGGCGGGCTCAGAATCCATATTTTAGCATTTTAGAGCTTAGAAGATGAATTCTCAAGCCTTGAATAGCAAAAAAAAAAGTTTTTTATTCATGTGACCTCATTGGGTATTTGTTACTCTCTATCCATCTGAAAGGCTAGAGTTTCTTATTTTTGAGAGGCTATTCAAAAAGGGCTTAACAGATTTTTTTTTTTTTAAATGCTTCCTCCAGAAGTCTGTTCCTCTCATTAAATCATCTTGTGTGAATTGCCCAGCACATACAAATGCCCTTGTATGTTGAATATCAGTGGTTGGCATATTACAGATGTGCGTACATTGATCTATGGCCTTGCCTTGAGGCTTTGGCCTGAGTGAGTGTTTGTGTTTGCTTCCCAAAGATTGGTGTGTTGGTACACTCCCTGGTCAAGAACAGAGGCCCCAGTATGTGTGTGTATAAAAATGCATTTGACTTCATGGGAGCATGGCTGCCAACAACAGGCCATTTACTGTAGGATATCAGTGTGCAGTGTGTCCTCAGTCACCCGCATGTGGGCTGCAGCCAGCCAGCATTATAACCCTGAGCTGAACAAAGCATCAGCACACTGGAAATATTTGCTGTCTGTCTTACTTGCACAATTTCTACACCTCTCACCGAAGTAGAGCTCATAGTACGCCAAACCATTGTCTGGGGTTTGATGAAGAAATCCTTGTAAATGTAAATTGCATATTGTGGATTTTTACCACTATCTTTATATACATTAGATTAAAGGTTCTATAATATGAGATTTTGAACATAATATAACAGCAAACAACTGCTTGCTATGTAAAGATATAGAGGAGTAATGGCATCTTGAGCAGAGAGTGATGTCTGTGTGTGTTGTAATCTGAGCTACTGTGTTCTTTGTTGTTGCAAAGAAACCACCGTTTCTTCGTTCTTCGGACTTCATGTTGTAGGTAGCTAGTGTTGGTTGGGTAGCTAGCTAGCTAATAATTACATTACATGGATTTTACTTTACATACTGTAAAAATCAATATTCCAACTGAGCAAATAATAGCTAAGATGTACATCCTATTGCTTAGTGTAATAACCTCGTCACTTGACATTGTTCTCAAACTGGTAACTGGTAACTTACTTACGGGACAGGGGTGCGACGTTTTGTCGACATGTTATGAGGAGTAACCAAAACCAAAAAATAGTAACCACAAATGTGTGGTTCAGGACAACTTACGAGCAGAGGTCGAGCTCATCTGCTGAAAATGGCTGAGTGGCTGAAAATCTGAAAAAATAGAATTTAAACCATCATCAGAATGAAGGGACTGTCCAAAATGAACTCACTTTGCAAAATTGTCTGCACTCAGACCAGGTCTCATAATGCATTTGCACACACACACACACACACACAAACACACACACAGTATAAGAGTCCACTTCCTGTCTTCCTGCTAATGAGAGTGTGAAACTTCATTAGCTTTCTCCTCAGCGCTGCAGGGCTGGTCCAGCTGATCCTCCTCAGCCTGTGGGATGTTGTTTAAGGCTCAAACTATCCAGCATTGTGTTGCTCAGATGCAAAAGTAAAGGTGAAAATGTATGTTGACACACATCAGGACATTTGTCTCAAATTTACCGTAGGATAGAAACATACAGTAAAAGATAACAAGATTGTGCCATAAGATAACCAATGACACAAATATAAAGAAACTTGAACATGCAGATATTAAATACAGGCAAGAGACAGGTCAGACTGTAACTTTACCACAGGGTTCTGGCAGTGCAAAGAGTGCAAAGAATTAATATTGTAGGAATAATAAGACTGCAATAATTATTTTCCTCATTGATTAATCTGCCAATTACTTTCTCAATTAGTCATTTTGTCTTTCTGATGTAACATCGGAAAAACTGTGAAAAAGGGCCATCACGGTATCCTGGAGCACAAGGTGCCGTCATTAAATGTAGCCCCATCGTTTTGTTTGACCAATAGTCCAAAACCCATAGATGTTCAATTTACTGTAATATAAGAGCTGATTCTGACATGAAAACCTGAAGCTAACAAATCTATGGAATAGGA
This sequence comes from Hollardia meadi, assembly GCA_037974645.1. Taxonomy (NCBI): domain Eukaryota; kingdom Metazoa; phylum Chordata; class Actinopteri; order Tetraodontiformes; family Triacanthodidae; genus Hollardia; species Hollardia meadi. Next base: position 10,316,822 of record JBBPCS010000672.1, read on the forward strand.
ATTTATTTTTTAAAAAAAGAAAAAAAAGTGGTTTAGGATGGTTTGGAAAGCAAATCTTCAGGCCTGCTTTGCTTGTTGTAAGTTCAATACTGCAGACTGTTCAATTTAGCCTCTCTCATCAAGTTTATCGAGCTTTCTCTTGTACTTACATACAAGGCAAATTATCTAAACTATGTTGTTTACACGCCCAATTGATGAGAAAAAATCTGCTTCCTCTGATTATGATCTAACACCAATTAAAGTAATCAGATAAACACATTTACATGACAGCTTTGTAGCCTTAATTGGGTTGAGGCTGAATTGTTAGTGTGCCTGTAAACATGGCTGCTGAGAGCTCAACTCCACTTCAAAATTAGCCCTGGTTGTTGAGGGGATTAAATCCGTTACACTTTACATTGTGGTAAGATAGACGCCTCTCAGCAGTTTGTATAAAGTGTTTCCCTCTTGGTATTTCTCTTGTTTTTTTTGTTTACACTATACCTTGAAGCCTCCTCCTGTGTTTGGCTTGGGCCTCGCCTCAGGGTTTTTCAGGCATGACCCTGTGATGATGCTGAGATGTGATTCAAATAAACTTCATGTCTTCTTTGTCTTCTAGATGATCCAAACCAGCAGAACACTGATCGAGTCAGCTGACGCGGTCTACTCCAAGCTCACACAAGCACAACGGGCAGGTATGCTGCATGATGGGATGAGCAGAGTCCTCAGCTGCAACATCCCTGTTTCTCTATTTCAGAGCATGTTGATCACATCATCCAAGCTGATGTATTGTTTGTCAGCGCCATGTAGCAGGGTAGGATAAGGTAGATCTCTCTGCTACTGTAATGAAAAGGACTCACGATCCAAGGAGTGTATTGGACAGACACAAATAAAACTACCTCACTTATTGGCATATTTCTTTAATTTGTTCAATAAAAAAGGTCCTAAGCACAAAGGAACATACATTTATTTCAGTCTATAAATATTTTCACTGTTTTATGTGTCGTTCCCTCCTGCCTAATAAAATGAGCTTAATTTATCTGTTTATCTACAGCATCTCAATCAACATCAACCACAGTCGCTGCTGTCAATAGAACAGGCCATCATCAGTGAGTCACCACTGAGTAGTTATCGTGTCAGTGGGCAGGTGAAAAAAATCTGCCAGCCACACTGACAGAGGGCATAAAAATCGTTTTAAAGGGACCGAGCGATGAAAAGGTTTGACAGAGTGTGGATTTAGAGGGGGAGGGATGGAAAAACGGAGAAGGAAGGATGGAATTAAGAAACATTTCATAAGTACAGCGTTTTTTTTTAAAAAGGGTGCTTGATGTAAGAGGTCTAGCCTTTTAGGGGAGAGGATAAAATTGACCATAATAAGACTTTCAGGAGAAAAATGCCTTTAAATCCTGTGGCTTGTCTTTGCCAGCCTCTTTTACATTCACCACTAATTGTTCCTCATTTGCCTTGCTTCTCTACTACGCAGCAGTGACTCTGCTGAAGAGCTCCTCAAATAGGAGGAGCTCGTAGTTTGAATACTGACATCTTCAATTTGCAGCTTTTTACCTTAACGTTCGAATGCTGTGGGCAACCAAAGACTGAACTGAAACAAATGTAAAAACCTACAGATTCAGGCCTAATGCAGAGCTTGCAATAGCTCATGTAAAGGTGGAAAGCCATTTCTAGTTGTGTATTTTGTTTATAGTAAACCCAAAGTAGACAGGGAAGGCTCACTCAGTGCCACATGCCAACCCAGTGTCCTGAGGCCGATAAGCCAATTTAAGCCTGCTATGCCCAGCTTTAGTCCCTGGTGTCACACAGAGGCAGGCATATGCTTCACTCCCCACAACACAACAAGCCAATCTGATATTCATGCTGCACAATTACCCAGGGATGTATGTTGAACGCTGGGGCTGCAGTCACAGAGCTGTCCCCAGGCTCCAAGGTTCCCCTAGCCTCGAGCTGGAGGCATCTTCAAAGGCGATGACTGCAGAGTTAAGCATAGCTTAAACCCCACACAGTCATAGCTACCACTCACAGCAGTGTCGGTTGCTGGATACCAGAGGCTGATGCTAAGCTTACTGTTGCTGTCGGGTGAAAATACTGCTCTTCCTAAATGTCAAATTTTTTTTCGGGAGCTACAGTAAGAAAATCAACCTTGTTTCGTGCCGCGTGAGCATGCTTGTTTAAAGTAACTGAATTCATTTTGAAAGGGCCTCAAAAGCCCGGGGGTAAAAGCCTCTTCTCAGTGAGCATGTAATCATTGCAAAACAATTAAAAACATGGAAAATCCTAAATTTGCAGTTACAAGGTTTTCACACAAGTGCAGCATTATGTAAGAAGGATACAATGAGGCAGAGCATTGGAGCGACAGCCTGAGGGGCCTCAGCTGCATGCCAAACATAGCACTTTCCTTATCACCCTGCCCCCAGCAATAACACACATGCCTCCATCCAAAAAAACCCCACCATCATCTAGGGGTGATGTGAGTCTGAAAAGAGGAAAGAAAATGTACAAATAGCAACTATCTCATTGACATAATGTGGCTTTCCAGCAGGCTGCCAGAGGGACAGATGCCACTGTTTACCAAAATCCAATTACTTTGCTTTTTTATGTGTAAAAGAAAAAAGAGCTATACAATTTAACCTATTGCCTCAAATAAAAATGTGTAAATAGCAATTCTAAACTTTAAATTGAATTTAAACTTGTTGGCTTGTGGGGATATAAAGCAGCATTAGGTCGGAATACAGAACTGAGTGAGGCAGTATTTGATCGCATTAAAATAACTAAAATTTAAGCATTGTTTATTCTCAACATTGTTATAATATTGTCTTTCTTGTTATTAATGTGTAACCGCTTTAGCTACATCAATAAGTAAAAAATATCCACTTATGATATCAATTAAGAGCTTTTCAAGATAGGAAAAAATGTTTGATGAGGAAATTAATTATACTGCCTCCGTAAGTCAACATTTTTAGATGTGCTATAATAATCTTCCTCCTGTGTTAAATGAACTAATTACTTCTCGGCATTAATGCAGACACTTCTGTCACGCTCCTCCGCTCACAATGCTCTTTGTCCTCTCCATCTGCATCCAGACTCATCAGGTCCCTGTTGTCTGTTGTTGTCGCTGCTGCTTTGGCTTTTGCGCGTATATGCAGAATTCTTTCATAGTGGTTCAGCAAGTGCAGTTTTAACTGAATTAGATGAATTGCATTGATTGTGTTATGTCAGTATTGTAGTTGTACAGTTCACTGTGAAACAAAAAAAAAAATGCTCAAACTTGGCCTTCATAATGCTGAATATGTGGTGAGATGGTTGAGCTAAGCTACTTGCAATCTAATTTTGCAGTCAGAGTCAGTGATCTAATTAAACTCTCACTGACTCACCTGTCTCCTTGTGCAAATGCTACAACACAACCCATTCTCCCTAAATGGGCTTTGTCCCTCTTTCTGTCTTCTTTGTCTTGTTTAGCCAGTGTCTTGGTTTGCTATTAGCATTTCTAATCCTCTGCAGAGCAAAAAAACACGGAGGACTTTGGGATGTATGACTCCCCAACAAAATACCACATCTTTCTGATAGCTGGGAAAGCATGAATGTACCTCTTTTGATAGACTGACAAGCACTGAATGCACCCTTCAGAAGCCATCTCATAAGCCATATGATTGTGTGCAGACTAAGGATGACAACAGCCAGAACACAGACAGAGAATGGGAGTGGAGGCAGACAAAGAGCGAGATGGTGGATTTGCATGGAACTGAAGGTTTTGTCCCTATGATCGATCTAGAAGCCAAAGGTATAATTTTGGTGTAATGGCTGTGTGAGAAGCAGAAAAAAGTGCTATTAGAGGACGGGCTGTCAACATTGAAGAGGGAATATGGGATGATGGAGTAAGGTACGTGTATGTGTGTGTGTGTGTGTGTGTGTGTGCTGCATCGAAGCTTAATTTAAGGCCTTTGATTGGACCTGACACTTTTGCACTATCCAGTGAAAGCATGCTCTGCTCATCAGCCAAATGCTGTTGTGACAAGGCCATAATCACAATGACGTGCAGGCTGCAGCCCAATCTGAAATGAGGAAACCTGTACGATCGAAGTCCTAACTTGCCTTTCGTTTTGAATTTAAGCAACATGGAATGAGTGGCACGTTGGCATTATCGTTCACTCACACAGCAGCAGATGAAAGATGGCGATGCAGGACAGTTTATGGTTGCTATGGCTCTTAATTTGCAACAGCCCCTCCTCTCTTTCCATCCAGTGTTCAGTTTATGCCCTGTCATTATTGCAGCTAATCAGTTTAATTTGGGCAGTGAAGCTGACGTGTTGATGAGGATGGAGAGGTGCTGAATGATCCCCCCTGGGCACCATTGATGGCTCACCATCACACACACACACACACTGCTAAATGGGGGACCAGATAGACAGCTGGCATGTACACTCTGGCACCTCCAGATGCTACCACTGTGTATGCATGTCTGTGTGTATACTCTTTACACTAGCTTAGGTGTCTGCACGCATAACTTATCTGTTTGTGTATGGAGAGCACACCTCCCACTCCCTCTCCCAACTAGCCTTTGCTCCACCAGCAAGGAAGGATTTGTTTCAGCAGTTTTTCTGAACTGCTTTTGTTAATATTCAGCTAAATTTGTGTCTGCTTGTTTGGTGATACAATTTTAAGCTTTGGCCATTTTAACAAAGATAAAATGAATACGAATGTGTCAATAATAGGAATCCACTAATAATGATCCAGTAATATACAGTACTTGGTACAGAACGAGTGGACAGAAGGATGCATGTAGGCTATGCTTCACTTGCCAGTGTTGTACGTGTTCTGTTTTTGGACATCGGTGCGAGCTTTGATTGTGGTCATTTAAACTTGACGTTTTTAGGTAAAGGGCTCGCTTTCATCTGTTTGTGTGTGTATGTGTAAAAGCACGCCTAATATGTATGCATTATGTGTTGAGAGAGATGAATATTGGCCTACAGTGAGCCGACCTGTACCTTGTGGCGACACTCAATGTTATGTATGGGTTTATAATGATAGCATAACTTTTATTTGGTGCCTTAATAGTCATCAAATTAAACTGCAGTCATGAGTGATTGTTGATGCATTATTGTATGTAAATTAAGCGTTTATAATGCTTGCACAGGTTGTATGGAGCAAATGTTGAAACGTGATGGTGCTTGGGGAGGTTAGGGGGGGCTATAAAAAGGTTGTAGCCCTGGGGCCCATGGTACTTTAATGCGGCCTTGGCAGTAGATACATACTTAGCTTAGATTGTGGCCAGCTAGAGCTAGAGTAGAGTTATAGATGCTAGTAGTGTCTCTCATACCGTCCACATTCAGATGTCTGGTTTGAATATAGCCCTGAATCTGACCATGTTAAAGCAGGCCCTGGAACATGCAGGTGCATGCTCACTGTATGAGTTTAAGAGAGGCTGCCTTCCTGCAAGCCTGACTGTGCTTATTTATCTTTCTCTGACTGACCACCCCGATTATGGTGGTATGGTGTGCAGCCTCTCTATGTGAATTCCATCACCATGGAAATCCAAGGGATAAAGACATTCCCATCCCTTTGTCTTCCTTGGCTTTGTAGAGTCATTGTTTTCCTGGCTCATCAGCAACTGGAAAATCCCATTCTCTGTTTAGAATAATGATATTCTGCCTGGGCTCTGCACTGACTCAAGACAAATTAATGAAACACTGAGCCGACTGAATGTAGCTCCTTCTCACTCCCTTTCTCATCTTTGTTTCCATCACATTTTTTTCAATCAGATTCTGTTTGGACATTCTGTTTGATGTTATTGTTTACTCACCTTTCTTTCTCTGGCTGTGGCTGTCTCTTTTTTCTGTGCATGTGTATTTGGAGTGTAAGAGGTGCTCTTGCAGAACGTGCGTGCGTGTGTTTACCCAGCAAAAAAAACATGTTGTTTTCCCTTCAGTCCTCCTGTATCTGTCTAAGTTCTCATTTCTCTCTCTCTCTCTCTCTCTCTCTCTCTCTCTCTCTCTCTCTCTCTCTCTCTCTCTCTCTCTCTCTCTCTCTCTGTCTCCCTCCACCAGAGAAGCGTGAGTGTGTGCCATGGGGGCACATCTTGTTTATTAACTCAAATGTCACTGAGTGACAGTAAGAAACAGCAACTGTGTGACTGCTAGGGGAAGAAAATGCTTAATAATTGGGAAATTAAATGCTTGAAGAGGCTGTATTCTGACATGCCGCCTCCAGCTAATTTCATCTCTTATTCAGCTCTCTGCCTGCCTCACTCCCCAAGTCCTGTGGTCGCAAACTGCCTTGGCTCAGCTCTGCACCAGCAGCAGCCCGTGAAGTACACCAGATTACAAGATCAAATCAGCCCTAAACCCTGTTAGCACAACTTTAAGGCTCAGAAACAGATATTCCGCAATGGTTGTGCGTCAACTACTATATGGGAATTAAAAACATCATGAGTCCTGGCTCTTTTTTGCAAGGTTGAATATGGTGTGCTCTGAAGGCCACATGTATTTTCTGTATTTACTTCTTGATCTGTTTTTTTAGTGCGCTGAAGGTTGTTCTGGAAAAATGTCAAACATACAGTTATGTCAAGTTGCTGGAATGATATTTTCATACATTTGGTGTGGTCAAAAGAAAACTGGGTTGTTTGTATTGAGGTAGTTCAGATGATGTGAGTTAAATGAGTTGTGGCCTAAAGTGCAGTATTTTGAACAGGAGTTTGGTAAGAGCGGAATTACTTTTTTCGGCTTTTGGTTTTGGCTTTGAATGAGATGAGGCCTGTGTATGTGCACGGACATATTTGTGCATTTAAGCAATGATGCATGCGTCGAAAATCGAAAACAGTATCAAATATTAAACCTGTGAACTTTATTATTAAATATTTTATAACTCTGTGACATACATGTCATCCTTACCCTTGGAAAAATATCTTTTAGGATGGAGTTTCGAGTTATTTTTCGAAATCAAGCAGGAGTCTGCCACTGGGCTGAGGTTTTCTCCTGCTCTCCAAAGAAAATCAATTCAATTAAAGAGTTCTCTTGACAACAGTGGAGGTGCCGTATCTGCTGACTAGTTGCAGAAAAGAGCTGAGGAATAACGAATGAATGACTTGGGAATACAAGCTTTTGTGAATTATAGCATATTATGTTAAGTCAATGTCTTCACAATGAATCAAAGCTGGAGTGACATAAGGTCAGTTGTGAGGAACAGACTGACAAGCAGGCTGAGACATACAGCATTAGGAGGAGTTTGTTCTTATAGCCCAGAGGATTAGTAATGTTCTGCCGGGGCTAAATGAAGCCGGACCTACTGATAGACTAATTAAAGGTTAGCTCGGATTGCACTACCTCAATTCGACCCATTAGCAATGCAGCACATTGTATGGTGAGCTGCTATTGTGGCCATAAGGTGCTCAGGAGGACCTGACTGGATGTCTTTTGTTCTACAGACTTTGTGGTGCAAACCGCAAAAGTGAAAAAGTGACGAAATGAGCAAGCAAATTATTGTATTATTACCTTTATTACAAATTCGGTTCTGTTTGTGAGACGTTAAAGTTGTGTTTAACAGTTCTGTTTTTGGCTTTACTGGTTTAAACCTAACATTATTGAGTATTGTATTTATAATTCACATGTCATGTATGTGTCTGTGTCCAGGTCTGGACTTTCATGAGGACCTGCATCGCATTGGAGCAAAGGAGGGTCTGAAAGGCCGCAAACTTCAGAAGGCCATGGAGAGCTACGCTTGGAACATCACTGTCCTGAAGGTGAGATGAACTGAACCACACCTGGCTTGTGGCCTTCAGCATAACAAGGACTCTTATATTATTTTGGGAGCCTATAACCAGTTGGACAAGCAATCCCAGGGCCTGTTGTTCAGATTAAACATGGTGTCTTAGGAAAGCTCTTTGGTCTAATTGTGTTTGCCTCCTCTCTAATCTCTAAATCTCTTAATTAATTACTGTTGATTCCAAGTTCTGTTTCTTTTTATTTGCTCAGATAACTATCTTGGCAAGACACGATAGGATTGTTCACACTTGTTTGTAGACACATGCATGCCGGTCTTTTATTCCTCCTGAGGGTACATTGAGCCCCCAGGACATGCAGATGATGATGCTTAGCAAAATGCATCCTTGACTGTGACACAGGGAGATAAGGTTGCCTAATGCCCTTATTGCCTGTATGAACACCAGCGGTAATGCCAGCACTGATAAAACGCCACATGCTGCTGAGACTGTGCGCCGCACAGTGGGCCTGTTTTGCTAAATAAGGACAGAGCAGCCCAGATATTTTCATCCAATCTCATCACCCTCAAATCATTTAGTATTGAGTGAAGAAGCTGCCTTGGCTGAGCTTTTTTTGCCTGACTTTGAGGTTAGGTAGATGTTTGATTGTTTGATTCTCCTTTGCCTTTTCATGTTTGTCTTATCATATAGGAATGTGGTATAAAGATTGGGGCTGCAACTTACCATTATTTTCATTAATGATAAATTGATCAGTCATTTTTAAATTGACTGCTTAATGGTTTTGTCTCTGAAAAGTCAGGGAAAAAAGGGGAAATTGACCAATACTAGTACCCAGAAATCAAGGTGACATCTTTAGATTGCTTTTTTTGTCCAACTTACTGTCAATGACTCAATAGATTTACAATTATATAAACTGTTAACAATAAAAGCAGCAGATGCTCAAGTTTGGGGAATTGGAAACAACTGTTTTGAGAAATAACCTCAATAATTTATTCATTGAATTCATTTCATTAAAACCACTAAATTTTTCACTCATTGATTAACTGACATAACATTTCAGCACTTGTAAATAAGAGTTGAAAGTATTTCCGTTCTTTCTTTTTTCTTTCACTAAGACAGCAGTTGTATGTGCAAAAACTAGATTTATCCTAATTAAGCTTCATTGCACTCTCTAGAATTGGGAAATGCAATAAATGCTTAAGTAGCATACCAGATGGACACCCAATCCTAATCCCTTCCCCACCTCGCACTCAATATACCCCTAAACTCATCCAACTCCTCCCATTCCTGCCTTGTCTCTCCAAACACACACTTCCTTCTTTCATCCATTCCTAATCCTCTAATTTCTTCAATGAGCTACATTCTCAACATGAAGGCATGTTGGCGTGCACATAACTCCTGCTCCTCCTCTTCCTCCTCCTATTCTTCAGTTGTAATTTGTACCTCATACTGAACAATTGGTGCAAGCCTGGCGCCTGTTTGCCAAGGCTGGCAGCCGTGCTCAGTTATTTCACCTGTCAGCCTCTCCAGGTTCTCAGCAGGCCTGGAAGCACCCGCCGGTAGATGGTGGGGAGGCTGCGAGGAAGGAAGGAAGAGAGAGAAAGATGTCATGTCTTCTCTCTGTTTCCTAAAATCCCTCTCCCTGTCAAGAGGGAAACGGCAAAATCTGTGAGACAGAAATAGAGCATTTGAAGCAAGTGTCAAGCATATTGTAGCCATTTTAAGAAGGATAACAGGCTCCAAAAACATGCAGTTAACTGTTGTTTGAGGTATGTTGTTACATAACTCATCGAGCCCCTGCTAAAGAAGGTTAGCTGTAGGTGGCCAACCATCGCACCTTTGGCCCTCTTTTGTCTTGCCAGCACTCATTCCTGAACTCGTAGATTTGTTCTGCATTAATGATGGCTTAACTGGGAACTCAATTCAAGTTGCGAAGTATGGCTCTACTGTTACATACCGTTCTCTATCTCTGTCTAAAACTAAAATAATATACAGTAAAGGTAGGTTATTGGCTGCTTATGTTTCTATCAAAGGGAGGGACTGATTAAAAGAAAACAAGGAGGAGATTAGGGAAGAATTAAGTGAGGATATAGTGGTGGGATGCGGTGGCTGTCCTTGCTTGGTCTTAGGCCCCTGTGGTTAGCTTTAGGCCGGCTGTAAGGGTGAACGTACCCGAATACAATTGGTGTCGTGATTTGGCTCTGGCAGCACAGAGCAGGCTTCTCGCTGTCTTATTTTATGCCTGGTGAGTCATGACTTACATAATTTCTGTTTTTTTCAAACATATGACTTATTCATGCTCGTGGTTTGCGTGCTGGAGTGGCTCAGGTAAAAGGCCACTTGCAGCATATTGACATCACCTGTGAGGGGATTGTTGGGCGTTGTGTGCAGGGCAGTACCTTTACTCATTCTGCAGTATGTCAGACTGCTGTGCCTGCCTTGTGGCACTGAGAACTTTATCCCTTTCACCATTTAGACTGGAGCGGGGGTCAGCCTGTGTCTCTTCACAGGGACGTTAATTTAACGAGCTGTCACGGCGGGTCAGACCGAGTCCAGAGTGAAGTCCAGTGGGAGGGAGGGAGAATATTTAGAGTCACAGATGAGAAGGCAACTGCTTTCAACTTGCTTGTGAACAGATACTGGAGAGATGCTGGTGTAAAGACAGAGAAAGGCTGAGAGGCCGGAGGGGAAGAGTCTAAGATTTCATCCTGTCTTTTCCTAAACATTCCTAAGAATTTAGGGAAAGTCTGCCGCTGTACTAAGAGAATCCAAATGCATTTACACGAGGCTACGTAATTGTGTCACAGTGGATGTTAATTGACGTGGGTCTGCCGTGTGAAACTACGATGTTGCGAAGATGGAGAGCATCTAAAAGAGCATCTTAGATACTTTGCTCTGTCCATTCTTTCCATGTTTTTTCATGCAGGCTAATATAAACATGACAGCCCGGTGAAAAATACTACTTCTTTACCAAGTTTGGAATTGAAATAAAGAGGAATTTAGGCTAGAAGTCACAAAAGTGAAATGAAACGGTTGCTCACGCTCGCCCTTCCGCCTACTCATAGGCTATATACAGCTTAAAACATGTTGAATATAAAACATCATCTGGCTTAAAACGTCTCATATCCCTTTTTTTGAGAGACAGACTTCTGTGTTGTGGTTAATATGCTGCTGATCTGATTATAATTCTATGTCATAACTTAAGAACCACCACAAACTCAGTGAACACCTTGAAATGTTGACTTGATTGTGCTTTGAAGTCGTGTGCAAGTTATGGCACAAGGTGGAAAATGCTCGATAAGCAACAGCAACTTACATGATGGTCTGCTTCCCTTGTCAGTCATGTTGATGGTGCGTCACTTTAAATGAACTGAACCTGATGAACCTTTTTTTTCTTATAGGATGGTCCAGTCAGCGTACCCTATGCTAAAGGAGATAATAAACAATGCACTGAAGCGCCTTTCCTTAGCATTAAGAGAATTCGACCAGCTCTTATCATGACTGCCACTTAGATACTTTATTTTAACTTCACTCAGTTACGAACCTTCCGTGGGAGTTTCTAAAACCAACTGGTCAGATTTCTTCTTTTTTAAATGTTGGCCAGATTTAATAATATAAGCACCCCACACATACAGAAATAACCACCTATGGAGAAGACTCCACACCACATTTCCACATGGCAGACACAGTTAGCTGAAAGAGGCAGGCAGCCATGGCATTGGCCCAGATTGACTTGACAGCGCTGTAAAGCAGGATGCCTGCCCTGACCACTTCCTCCACATATGGCTTTGGATTCGTCTCTGGGGTGCTCCCAAATAAAGAGCAGAAATGTAGTATAACATTATCACCATATGACAGCACTACTCACCAGCTCAGAGGAGCAGTACAAGTGCTGGCAGGCAAACGAAGGCCTCCATTCAACGGCTTTATACTGCCCCCTTCTGCATATTATTAGTTAATGCACTTACCTTTCATCTTTATTTAACCAGATAAAAAATCTCTTGAGACTAAACTCTCATTTCAAAAGAGACCAGGCCAAAAAGGTAGCATAGAACTAGATGATGTTATCTAACTCAGGCAGCACTGAGGGAATGAATATCAAAGATGGTTGGTTTGATTTGGTGCTATTTTGGTTTGGTTTGGTGCTATTTTTGTTGTTTATGTGTTGTTGACAAAGCCGCCTCTCTTTCTGTCTCGTTCTCAGGGCCAGGCAGACCTGCTGAAGCACGCTAAGAGCGAGGCACTGGACACTCTGCGTCAGATCCACTGTGCAGCTCAGTCCTGCGGGCTCAATAAGAACGGAGCAGCTTCCCCCCAGCTCCAGCACCATCCTCACCACCAGCCACAACAGATACAGCAACAGCCTCAGGCCAAGGCCCACCCACAGCCCCCACCACTGTACCAGTCCCAAACTCAGCCCCAATCACAGACCGCACCTCAGGCTTATCTCCACCCCCTTACCCAGCAACATCCCCAGTTACCGGCTCTCCCTCTGATTCAAACTGTTTCAAAACCGCCGGCCTATCCTCAACCCCCACCCCTGCCCCAGGTCCAGTTTCCGCACCAAAGCCAGCAGCAGAGGGCAGCAGGACCTCTGGATGCCATCCCCGAGAAAGAGATGGTCAGTGACAATCCTCCGGGATCCTGCTGACCCGCAGCCTGTGCCCACAGAGAATCCTACCCAAAGAGAGACAGAGAGAGCACGACAGAGATGGAGAAGCAGATGGTTGTAGAACAAAAGCAGGAGGCCAGTAACAAAAGGGAGATGGAGGAATTGGCCGAGAGAATTAAAGAGATGATGATGGTGAGGAAGACTCGTCGTGTTAGAAGTGAGACACAAGTCTGAGAGGAGGTTTTAGTTGTCCAGAGGGCTGAAGGAGAAAAAAAAAAAGACCTCAGGCTTCATTTACACATTTCTAAACAGGATGGAAAACTGGAAAGATGTTTACTTTTCTCCTAGATTTGGAAAACAATCTTCCATCTAAGCCAAGAAGTGTAGGTCTTTTTTGTTCTCTCTCTTGCTAACAAGTGTTGGATCAGTGAGTTAGATATGTCTCTCTCTGGGCAGTGCTAGTTACATGCCCCTCCACTATGTACGCTAGCTCTGTGGACACAGGCTTTACCTCACATCGGCATTTTCTGCCACATATTTGCCTTTTCATTTCCAGAGACTTCTCGGCATGTCTTTGAGCTTTGATTTCTTCAAGCTCACACTCTCCTTCCTCCACCTTAGACACAAAAGCTAAGTGCAAACCCTCCCTCCGTTCAGTGAAGACGATGCCATTTTCATTTCAAGTGTGCAAAGTAGAGCAGCTCAACTAGGCTGAGCTCTGTAGTCACGAACGACCATTTCAACACAAGCCAGGGAAGTGTAGGGCTAAAAGTAGAAAAAAACAAAACAGCAGCTGTTAATGTGTTCGGTCACGTGGATGCTCTTCTTGCACCCCTTGCTGTTGTGAACCTCCATCGAGCCCCACACATCTCCAGTGTCATTCCTTCGGATTTAAGTTCTTCAGCATTCCTGGACTCTCCCCACAGGGTCTCGTTGTCTCCTCCCCCAGGGGCTGTGTGTGTGACGTTACGTGAGTTGGTTGTTTGGTCCCCAGGGTGGAGCTAGCCCACGGCCATAAGTGGCGGAGCTCACCAGCCAATCACAACGGGCATATTTGGCCCCGCCCGTTAGAGGCCAAAGGTCAACAGGAACATGGTACTGCTGTCAATAAAAACACAAAATAAATGAATAAATATAGATGTAAACTGTATGTAAAATGTACGAAAGGAACATATATTGCTATAATAATTCTTGCAAACACAGACGGTAATGATTGATATAATAATTGTTGTTAGTTCTATTGATAATCTGATTCTTTTTTTTAACATCACTTCCACATATACAGTGATTTGACACCTGTTGTTCAGATCAGGACAAGCAGTGCATGTGGGAGTGGAACGAAGGATTGCGGGTTAGCACCAAGACACGGGGGTCAATCGATAACCTGACATGTGTTTCACTGCAAAGTGAGTGTGGATTCTGTAAAAGCTCCTTTAAGTGGCACATTAAAACTGACGTTGTTGTTTATCCAGTCTCCTCTCGTTCATTTCTCTTTCACTTTGACTTTCAAATGGGGATTATATGCAAATCTATTTTTACAACGATATAATATGACATCAACTTCAGCAATGCGTCAATCATTTTGCTGAAAACGTTTTTGTTATGCAGGACTCAGAGTGCGACAGAGACAGTATAGCTATTTAGAGCACTTTGAGAGCAGCTTTTATATTGAATCTCAAGCAATCAATGAAGGTTTCCAAAAGCCAGATTGATTGCTTGCGATGCACTGTTCATTCTCTTGATCTAAAATTCTTTTCTCAACAAACAAGAAGTAGGCCATATAGTGAATGAGTTAAGTGTCTACTTAAAGCAATGCTCCCTATTCTCCATAAGATGGCAACAGATATTAAGTAAATGGCCGTGGGAATGAAAGGATAAAACACTCTGAAAGTCAATAATTGCTTTTAAATTATTTTTGTTGTCGTGTTATATTGACATATATGAAAGTTCCAGTATTCTGCAGTTTATAATGCAGATCGTGTGATGGCAGGGGTGTAGAGTTACTGGCCTCCCAAAAGAACATTGCTTTACTCATCTGTTTATTTCTATCAAAATGATCCTACTTGAATTTTTGGAGACCTTTTGTGGCCCATAGATTTGTCAGCACTGTTCACGTCACCAGTGAACACTGTGTATGTTCTGCATGTGTCAATTTGGCACCTTTTGTATGAATAAAGACCATAGAACCTAATTAGCAGAACTTTTGAATGAGCTTGTCATTAGAAATAAGAAAGGGCTTTTTATATATATATATATTTATTATATTTTAGAACTCATGGGACACATTAGCTAATTCTGGCCCTCACCACTCATTATGATGGAATGTCTTCTCAAACCTTTGGCATACAGCCACAAAGAAATACCTGTAGTTCATCAAAGGTCCAGAGAAGTGCCTAGGAGATGATCTGCCACTGGAGACTAATTAATGGCAGCAAGCTTGACATCAGTAGAAGCAGAAGAGCAAGAAGCAGGAACAAGAGAGTTAGTGGTTTTGTGTCACGTTGGTGTTGGCCGGAATGACGTCCATCGGAGTGGACATCCCAGAACAATATAAAAGACACTTGTTCTCATCCTGGGAGCTAAGAAGACCAGATGACTCCCCTTCACACAAGTCAGAAGATGACCTGGTTCCCCACCAACTTCCAGAAAGACACGGCGCCTAACAAGGTAAGACAAATTAAGTTTAATTTAATTTTGATGATTAATTTAAATTTGATTTGTTAGCTTTTATTACATTTTAATACATTTTATTCAGTTTTTAAAATCTATGTACAAAAAAAGTTTTTTTTGATTTTAGCATGTCACTGAGATCCCAAGTAGCATGTTCACATGGTGAAACCTCAGTACTTGGGTGGCATTTATGGGGAACTGTAGGACCCCCTTGACTTCGACTTCTTTTGGACAGATTTTTCTCTGTTCAGGGGATCAATATGGATCATAAGTGGGACATTTTTTAAAAGCTGAAACACTTTTTGAGGGCTGATCGGGCATGTACTCCTCATTAATCAATGTGTTAAATTAAAATTAGTTTTGGCTATACTGTATGTGACTCTTTGTTCTTATGTATGTTTCTATGAAAATAAAGAAAATAACTGGTCTAGGATTTAGACACATTGCGTACGCATGACTATATGATCACTTATAGTTGTGCATTGTCAATGATAAGAAATAAAATGCGTCCTGTTTGTTCTGATCGTTTATGTAATATCACTTTGACTAGAGGTTAAGGTTTTAGTGTATGTGGAATAAATGTCAGTATGATATTGTAGATTCAGTGATTCATATCCTTCATGCATGGATAAATAATTGTGCACTTATCCCAACAGCTGGTCATGGTGATACTCTGTGTATCCTTGACTTGAGGTTAAGGTATTATTATTATATATATAAATATATGTCAGCGTCATCTCATTGGAAATTCAGCGATTCATATTGGAGTTTATCGATCCTTAATTCAGCACTTTGTATTAATCAACTTTAAACAAATTAAGATTTAGCCACATGTTAAGGTTGGGTAAAGACTGCCACATAAACATAAATACTCAGTAATGTTTACATGCAGATACAGAATTCAATCAGATCATATTCTTTTGTCAGTATAAACTACTCTCTTTTGCCCAGCAGAAACCTCTGGTGCTGGTCTTGATGTTGCTGCTGTCTCAACTGGCCTGTGATGCTCACAGCATATCTGAGTGCTGCAGACAACCATCTCGCTCCTGTCGCCTCTATGTGTTGCTGTGCCGCTCTGGCAGCAAGACCTTGGCGGGACAGCTCACAGGAGATGCCGCCGCAGGCATCCTCACTCTGGGTAAACGGAAAGAAGATGAGGATCGCTTGCAGAGCCGACTCCACCAGCTCCTCCATGGCTCCAGGAACCAGGCAGCAGGGATCCTGACCATGGGGAAGAGGGCTGGAGAGCAGTACATGGCCTGGATGGCTCAGCCAGGGACTACCATCACAACACCCCTGCCTGTTTTAAGCTAAATACCTCATAGTATAAGTATGCTGGGACACAAAATGTATATTTATTTGTTGTAGATAAAAATTTTGTGATTTTTTTTTTAACTGCACCTTTTTGAATGTGATGAGATAACATTATAAAATTGTGCAATATTGTAAATACCATATGGAAAAGGCCTTGAGGTGTAATAAAAAAAATAAACTGACAACATGTCTTCAATCATTCTTGTGTGGGTTTCCTGGGGCGGTAACTAAACTGTATTTTCTATTAAGAAAGTGCTCAAAATCTGTTGGCCACCGAACATCATTGAAACATCTGCAAAAAAAATCAAATGCAGTAATGATTCTCTCATGGCTAAAGGGTGCCCAGACCCCGACAAATCAAATGTGGGACACGTTACTAAGGCTGACTTAAAAAATAAACATTTCTGTTCCGCTCCTAAGCTCAATACATCTCTGTGTTTGGCCCTCCGGTTGATTCAGGAGCACGCTGCTTTCATTCATCCATAGATCTATTTTTGAGCCACTCCTTTCTTGCGAGAGAAGACTCATGTACTGTGTCGCTTCACGTCCTGTTCCCCCGTGTGAAACTGAAAAATGATTCTGGCATAATTCACAAAAACGTCTGTGAGAATTGCCTTCCACCAGCTTCACTCCGTTATGAATAGTTTTATAAACTATTTTTCTTTTTATTTGTTGTAGTGTCCATCGTGTTCTGCCTAAATCTGCATACCAGCTTGGGACTTTGTGGGGACTCGCAGTTTTACATGCAGGCAGCAATGGCGGTCACTGTTTAACCTGCACAGTTTGATTGGCATTAAACGCATCCCTGCTTGGATAAAAGTAAAATTTTAGAAGCGTCTGCAGTGGTTTGTCTTTTTTTGTTTTAAACGATCAATCAAAATGTGGGAAATTGTCTCAATATGTGGAACGTGGGACAAGGGACAAAATGCTGTGCAGACCTGGACAACCTAAAGCCTATGTTGCATTAGCCTGACTAAAATCAGATGGCTAAAATCTGCTAACGATAATTCTATTCTATAGCTTATATACACAAAAAAGCCTGTGATTCAAACAACTTGAAGCAGTATGCCTTTGGCCAGCAGTGTTATCAATGGGCTCCCATTTCAACTAATGTTTGTGTAACTGAGTACTAATCAGAATCTAAGCAAAACTACAAAAAAACATTTACATGAACGCTGTATATGAGAGCAAAGGTGTCTTTTGTTTTTCTTGTCCCAGACTTTTATTATATTTTATATTTTTATTATGACTGAAACAGTTACATCAAAATGGTTACATCAAAAAAAAAATCCCTTTTTAAGTATACCAAGGACTATACTTTTGCCTTTATATGCAGAGGACAAGTATCACGTCTCTGTATTGTATATTATTTCCCACTTCACCTCATTAATTATTAGCTACATAGAGGCTTTATGTCAGTTTTGAGAAACAGTAATTGAATCCCTGTAGCTAGTACGATTGAATGTTTCTCTGAAAAGTTTCATAAAAACTGTAGTTCCATCAATACATTTAACATGAAATTGTGGTAATGAAGGTGTTGCTCTTTTTTTCTCAGTAAAGGAGAGGGTTCAAAGCAAATACTCTACATTCCCGATAGATAGATAGATAGATAGATAGATAGATAGATAGATAGATAGATAGATAGATAGATAGATAGATAGATAGATA
>JBBPCS010000672.1:10343026-10369417 GCA_037974645.1 Hollardia meadi
GTGTGTGTGTGTGTGTGTGTGTGTGTGTGTGTGTGTGTGTGTGTGTGTGTGTGTGTGTGTGTGTGTGTGTGTTAGCTGGTGTGGGGACAGGGGGCTAGTGCCATTGTTAAAAAATAACAAATCACTGACATTACCTCCTGACATCTTTTCTTTTTCCCCTCAGGTGAACAACTTGAACCAGGAAGTATCCAACCTGGCCAAGAGGCTACACGACATAATGCATTTTCTACCATCTCATATGGCCATGCTTCATTATGCCCCTCCAGTCTCCTCATATTCCTATGGCATGCCAATGGCTCCTAGTCCCAGTGTGACTGCTTCTAGCAACTGGCAGTCCCATACCCCTTTAAATATTGCCACCGGGCTGCACCTCCATCATGAAGCAATCAGCCACCCTGCCAGAAATGTGTGGGGCTGCAGTGGGATGTCCTCCCAAGGTATAAGTCCCTCCTTGCTGCACTCTTCAAGCCCTATGTCATCCTGTTTACACCTGTGCTGCTCTGACAGAGAGGGGTCTACAGCCCACAGGTTACAGAGTCCGTGTGGAACCCTCCAAACCTCCAGAACAACTCCAAACTCTCCCTGCATGACCCACCAACATGCCCAGGGAGGTCCATCCCTTCTGGCCCTCGGTTCTGCCTTTGGTAGCATCCCAGTGATTGGTCAGGCCCCACAGGTGGCCTACAATACCTCTATTCCCACAATGAGTATCTCTCACTCTCTATGTTCCCCAGTAAATTCCAGCTACTCCCATCCATCGATAAGTGTTCAAATCAACTCTGATCCCACACACAATCCGTCCAACTCCCAGACACCCATCCATTCCTCGATCACTCCCGCTGGCCAGTTGCAGTATCAAACAACCTTCAGCTCTCTCACCTCTTCAGGAGTCCACGCTTCAATTTGCACAGGGCACAACCAGAGCCAACAGGGCTCTATCAATGGCTCCAGGCAAAATGGTCCAGTAGGATCCAGCCCGATCCACCACACACAGGACTTTGCATGTTCTCTGCTGGGAGAGGTAACGGACAGAGACTGTGGAGCATCATTGTGTCAAGCGGATCAACCACCTCTTTTGGACATAGAGGGAACACAAACACAGTGATGACCTCAGTATCTTGTTGTGTTGCTGTATGATAGTGATGACTTTACTGTACCTTTAAAGACTTTTGGTGTAAAGTTTCCGCCAAATAAAATGTTTTCTGCCCAAATTTAAGTAAAATAACATTTTACTTGTTAAATTTGTAGAGATTTCTTACAGGTCTGCAGAGATTGTTATAGGGCCAGTGCATCAATTTCCACACTCTCTCTTCAGCATTTAATACACAATCATTTGAATGTTTATATAAAAAAAAAAAACAAGCAATCAGGTACACTGCAGGGCATTAGCACAAGGGAAATTCACTTCTGTCATCACAGCACAGTACGGGTATACAGCACCACTCAGCGGTGAGAGTTGCTACAACAACAAACTGCTCACATTCCATCACACTCAGCACAGTGGAACACTGAAACCGAGTTCAAGTGCACAGTTGATGATGAAAATCTCCCTTTTACAGTACAGTACATATCAATACCCCTCCAGAATCTACTATTATAGTGAGTTTACATATTAACAAATTGGAGTATGTTAATATATAATACAGGAATTCATTGTACTTCATTGCACCTGCATACTTTCTACAGTACTCCTTTACAACTGAATCATATTTTTGACCAAACTCCTGTACTTTTGGGACACTCTAACATTCAAAGCCTTCACCAACAAGAGCATGCGTCCTCAATGGGGTAATAAACGGCATCCATGCCTCCTATACATAACCCTGTAGCTCTTAATGTGAAATCCTGATCTGAATGCTGTATTTTGGGGCACGTTTGCTGTAATTCTGATGTACACAGTAGCATTAGAGTGTCACCTGTAGAAACATTTAAAAAAGAGCCATTCTGTTGATCATTTATTTGATTTACAGGGCCACACAAGAATGGACATGTAATGCTTCTTGGTTGAACTTGGTTGTAGGAAGCAAAGTATCTTTTTGTACATGAGACAATTTATAAAAATTGAGTATCAGGAAAAGGGGTTGCTTATCGGGCAAAGACATCCTCTGCATCATAGTGTTCATTAGAAACATGATGATATTTTTTACTCTCTACATTACACTATTTTGGCTGCATGCTTCAGTGTGTCATTTTGCCAGTGTTTTTTTCAGACTCAAAACATGGTTAGATTGTCAGTCTAGTTGTTTCTTTTTGGAATTTTTTTTTTTCCTGTAATAGATACATTAAAATGAGTTAACAAGTCCTCCTTAAGTCTGATCTCTTTGGGTGTGCAGTGTTCATCAGCAGGGCAGTCTAGCTGCAAAGAACAACCAACAAGACCATACCCATGTGGAATTGATTCCAAGCATAGACTGAGTAAAGCAATCACAAAGCGAGTGCATGCACCCAGAAATGACGAAGAAAACTTAACTGAAGAACCTGGTATATGAAAAACAACAATTGAAAAGGCCTCTGGGATCTACAAAAAGACTGCCATCCACTTATTCAAGATGTCAGCACTAAAATTTAAAGTATTTAAGCAGCGGTGCTTAAAATAGCTGTTTGAAGGTATTTAAAGTGCGCGTGTTTTTTCACGTTTCATTTTAAGTGTAAATCAGACTAAAACAAATGTGTTTAAATTAAGAATGTGGATTCATGACATGAAAACACGGACTATAAAACCTTGCACACCTCCCCCGTGCAGCAGAATGGTGTCTTGTGTAGACTGCTGCTGTCATTGGTCACAAAGCCACTGACAAAAAGTGGGACGTTCCCGGAAAAATCGCTAACCGGAAGGGAAGGCCAGAGCCCAAGAAGAAGAAGAAGAAGAAGAAGAAGATAGCCGCCGCCGATGAGACCAGCGAAAGAAGAAAAAGTATTGTAAGTCAAAAAAAAACTTGAAATCGTAGAAGATGGTGGAAAAGAGGAACATTGAGCGCATGTTGAGTCCTTTTGTTGGCCAGCTGTTAACCTTATTTACGTACCCTCTGTCTAATTCTGATCAGCCGATCAGCCAAGTCTGGGTCCAGTCGAAATGTCCATCAGACTGCATCGAGAGAGGCTACGAGCTTCTAGCTCTGTAAGAACACAAAATATTACAAAAGTCTTGGCACGAACACTGTTGAGAGGCATATGACATATGACTATGCCAGTAGTAGACGCAGTAGCAAGACGGAGTCCTCGGGTTTGTCAAATGTCAAACAGCTGACGACGCGGGGCCGAGAAAAGGAAAGTTGTCTATTGACGTTTTCGACACTTGGCTATAGGTGCTAATATAGCTAACGCTACCAGAATTCAAGTTTTCCTCTCTAGAGCGTAGCTGTAGTTTATGTCGACGATTCACGCTAGCAAGCTAGTGCTAATGCTACATAAATGATAATGTCAATAGCTGACGTTAGCTAGTTGTCGTTAGTAAGTTGGCAAACTGCTAGGCACAACTACTAGTCAATGCTGTCAAATTTATTGATGGCGGTGGCTTTATTTTGACCAGGCTAGCGTCAACTACATCCTACTGTTACTAGCTAAGGTAGCTTTAGTACAAATTTTGGTTACCTACGTAATGGTACAGCAAACTTGTCTAACATTACTGTTAGGAGTTAGCTAAGTCAGTTTATAACTCCGCTAAAGCTAGTCGTAGTCAGAATTAACTTAAATATTTTAACTTACTTTCAAATTTCGAATGTAATGTAAGTATAACTGTAACATAATCGATTACACGGGTAGCATGCCTGTCAAGAAGTACAGTGGTTACACACAAGTCACAGATTATTTATAACTGTCAAGACACTTGTTTCCCTTGAGTAGATATGCTTCAGAAAAAGGTCGTTTGATAGTTTTTATCGATCTTTTGCATCTTTAGCATACATCAGTTTACAATTTGCTTTAAAGCTCAACGCAGGCACTCATCTGAGTAATAAGTCTGGCTCAGTTTTTCACTCTCAGGCCGGTATATATCAGCAGCTTGTACTTTCACCAGTGCCATCACTGGAAGTGTCAGAAAGGTGTTTTGTAATTCAGACAGTTTATATTGTTGAGGTTATTATGTGCCTGCACGTGTGTCTCCTTTATATTTAACCCCAAAGGGGTTCAGAATGGGCCTTTGTGGGGTGACTATGCATGATGGTAAGCTTGATTGGTCTGCATACAGTTAGGGCTGTGAGATATAGGCAAGGTGAAAGATTTAGCACAAAAAATGTAATATTTTCTGCTTGTTCAACAATTGTTTGATAAATTGTTGTTAAACCTCTTTGTGCATTTCTCTGCAACCCCCTGCAAATATATTCACACGCAGGTATCTTAGTAGATCCTTATTTATGACTTAATTAGCTGAATAGAGCTTGGACCTTTGGGACAGAGTATGGATTTACAGTTACTTGCTTGAGCTCTTGATATGTTTATGGCATATGGACCTTGTCCTTCTAAAGTGGTGACACATCTAGACCAACCAGCCCTGTTAGAAGGAAGTGAGTTCGTCACCCATTAGTATACATAATATAAGTGTTTAGGTTTAAGCAAACCCATCACTCTTCTTTCTTAGGCTACGTTTTTTAGTACTGTCTTAAGTTGCAGGTCTGTTGAACTCACAATTAGGCATAGATAATAGTGTATTTAAAGTTCCAAAAGTGTGATCTGAACTGAGTACTGATCTAATCTGCAGAAAGGATTAAGCTTTTGAAGCTTTTATTGCGATCATTTACCAAAAACTGCTACCAAAACATAAAAGGTAAAAATTATGTTTTATGAGCTTGTGTTGTGGGATGCAGATTAGATTCTATTTTCCTTGCAACTAATATGGAAAGGAAACCAGTTTTTGCTGTCAGATTAGCATGCATAAAGTAAGAATTTGCAAGAGGAGGTCTTCCTTTTCTCTTTTCACATGCCATGTTTAGACATAGGAAAAACTGTGCAAGACTATACTGTAGTAATCTCACATGCTGAGCAATTATGTAACATACCTTAAGAACCACTGTTGTTATATTTCAGTGGCTGAATGTTTTTGAAGTCATGAGTTAGTTCTGAATATTTGACAGGGAGGTGCTGATTTTGGTTGGGCCTATGGGTAGATATTCCTCTGTTTGGGTACTGAGCTTTACACACACAAGTCACGAGAAAAGGAAGGGCCTGTGTTCTCCTATTGGCCTTGCTAACTGCTAATGATGAGTATCCTGTTTGCTTTTCCTAAGTTATGTCACCAGATTCCCTATCAAAGGGAGTTTCCAAAGCCATCTGTAGAAGGGATTACCTTGGATCAAGCGCTTTTCTTGTTTTATTAGAAATCACAAAGTTTGTTCTGCTCGTTTGTTTTTTTTCCAATGATGTGTAGGTCTTTAACTCATGGTTTAACTTTCCATGGAAATTTGCTACTTCCAGGCAAGACGATTTAGTATAATAGACAAAATTAGTATTGTGATGCACCCCTCATATCAGACGCCACCAGTTCTTCCAGGACCCCACCCTTCAAATACCGTAAGCAGCACATGTCCTTGCTTGTTTCACAAAACTGGTAAAGTGACACAAGTCAACTAGATTGTTGGACTACTTCATAAATGGCTAAATATATGTTTATTTTCTGTAATCAATTTAGCTAACTACCATAAATCATAAATTTTAGATAGTATGGCCTGCAAAGTAAAAAATGTCCATATATTTGTTTCTTTAGTTGCTGCAAAATTAATGCCATGTTTTGTTCATGCTGCAGATGAAAAAAAGAATACAAACTCTGTCTAAATATTCGTGGCCCAACAGTTTCAGACTCACACTCCTTCCCCAAAGAAGACTGCACAAAATATCATACAGATCACTACAATATATATATTCAAAACTGTGTCATAAAAACACTCTAGGAAACTGTTAACAGGAACTCAGATCTAATGATTTTGCTGAAGTTTGTACTACAATGAATGTTTGAATATAACCTTTTATGTTACTGAGAAGTACTACGTCAATTTATTACTTTCAGTATTATTTACTTTTTGTTTTTGCTTTCTTTTCTTTTTAAATTTCGAGCCGCCTAGCCTAACACTGAGGAAGGGAATCACTTTACTGTGGGAGGACACATTGCATGCTTTCATTAGTGTGAACATTAATTATTCATTGTATTATCATTTTTTGCCATTTTTTTCAGTTTTTGGCACAGGTTTTTATACTATCATAAATAAGTTCTTTGTATCTATATAGGTATTTAATGTGTGCCCACATTGTCATATTTAGGTAATCAAGGCACTGCAATCCCTGTTAAGTGCTTCCTCCTCCCAGCAGAGCATACAGGAGGCCATGATGAATATTTCACAGGCTTTGCCTCTAGTTTGCTCCTTCTTCCTGCCTTTTCTCCTCCCCCTTTCTCTGACCCATGTTCCGCTGTTTCTCTCTCTCTGACCCACTTCCCTGTGGAGGTCTTCAGAGCCCATTAGGGATGCCATCAAAAGCATTCGTCTGAGGCTACTTAAGATGTGTGCAGGTCTGTGTCACTGCAACAAAGAGCCTCTGATTGCAAGCTAGACAGCCACTTCTAGCTTTTACATGGTATGCTGCACATTGTTGTAGATGTTACTGTTTTGGCCCTTATTAACAGTTACTACATTATCAATCAATATGTGTAACTTTTTTTGCAGTAATTGCTTATTTACCTACTAAGTATCTGTTGCTAGCAAAGACTTTAGCCTAGGACATACAGTCTGTTCTGCTTCCTATAGGCTATTTTTTGGGGGTCGAAGGTGAATGAAAACCTTTTTCCTAAATCCTTATCTTATCCAGACCTTCCAAATCAGTAGTTTCACTGAGCCACCAAAATGTACAATTTGTAAAATAGTCAATGTGCAATGAAGGATTATTATTTTTGCAAAAGAAAACATGCATGTATTATTTTTTACATTTAGTCTATAATTGAATTCAAGCAAATTGCTCCCAAAACATACGTATGTCTGCAAGTCTCCTGTTAAAGAAATGTGATTAGGCTAGATTTTAGGCTTTTGCCAGTCAGGGTGTTTAGTAGGCCTCCTTCTCTTTGCTTCTTATAGGGAGGAATATGAACAGGTGAGAGCTCAGCTCTGCTGCTTGTAATCAGATGAGTACAGGCTCACATTGACCCAGTGAACAGAGTGCCTTTATTCCTTCTCCAACTCTGCTACTGCTTTGAAAGATTCCTTCTGCTCTTTCACTCCTTGTGATAGTCTGTTCACACCTTGTGATAGTCTGTGTCCGCTAGTTAAAAAGTCCAGTGAGACCTTTATTGCGCTGCTAATGATGTCTGCTGTAGTTGGATACATGTGGAGACTTACATGCACCCTTCTTAAGATTTATATAAAAAATATACTGATTTGATAGCACGCTGAAGTTCTTGATCATCTGTGATTTCTAAAAGTAAACAAATTCTTAAAAAAAAAACAGATGTAGATCTGCAGCACAGTAGAAATTAGCTCGTATATAATGAACGTATATGCAAGTATACAGTCAAATGAAACATGCCAGTTCTGAATATTGTTATGGACAGAGCCGTGATCTCTTGTCACATGCTGAAGCTTAAGTCCAGCTCAGCAAGAGCTGAGAAAAAAGCAGAGCACAACCAAACTCTACAGACTATTAGCAGTGACGCCTTTGCTTCAGTTTTCCTCATTCCTCACATTTCCCTTCTCGCTCGAAAATAGTCTAACCTCCTGCTTGTCTTCAGTATACTTTGTGTTTCAACACTAAGTTGTCCCAGTGCCAAAGCTAAGGCTCTCCCAAGTTTTAATGTGCTCAGCAGTAAAATGTGTTCTGCAATCTTCACTTCCTGCTTTGAGCTGAGTTGTGTTTCCTGTCCTTTGACCAAGCAGAAGCTGGCTGACCTCATCTGTATCAGCCAACTGAAAAAAGATTAGGCAAGGTTTCAGATACACAAAGCAGGTCGAAGTACAGAGAATGCCATGGGCTTATTTTGACATCTTGGTATGCTGTTATCAAGTAAAGTTGTAAAGCTTTTTTGAGCCAAATTAATATATATTATATTTTCTAAAAGTTAAAATTCAGCCTGTGTGCTACATGTTCCTCCTGAACTGCCTGAATTCCACAACAAGAATGGGTCAAAGTGTAGTTTGCGTTTGATTAATGCCACAAGGACCTTGTCTAGTCATTACTTAAAACTGTGGCCAGACATCTATTGGAAGATGACTCATAGGAACAATTGTGTTGAACTTGTGCTTGTGAGGGTGTTAGGGCAAAGCAATATGCAAATTTTATATGTTTCTTTTTCATTTAATTAAATTTAGCTTTACATTTTGTTTAATGTACCCCTGCCTCTATATCACACCATAAATTCTCCAGATCCACATCCTTTTATTTATGTTAATTATAACTGTATGTAGGCTATGTTTATACTGAATATATTTTATTTATTCTAAAATATAGAAATATGACCTGTGTATTCCTTTAAGCAGTTAAGCTGAAACAAAACCAAAGTAAAATTTCATTCAGTGATTTATTGTGCACTGTTGACAACCCGTGGAAGCATGACAGAGGACACAGTTAAGACGGCATTTGTTTATACTAAACATGGTTAAATGACAAACTCTTTTCTGGATGCCCAGCCCCAGTGGGATGCAGGTTTTTGTGTCGGCATGTAAAAACTAAAACAAAAGCTTAATGCTGATATATTTTACAGCAAACTATATTTTGATTCACTACTCGTGAAAACTAAAGAGGTGTTTTAAACACCTCTTCAGGTTTTAATTAACTCTGATGTTCAGTAGATAACATGTTTGTTTTTTTTTGTTTTTTGTTTTGAGTAAAGGTTAAAATAATTGTGATAAATGTTTCATTTTCCAGCTCCCACTGGTGAGGTGTCCACTCTCTCTGGCTCATCTACCTACCTGAACTGAACCTGCGCCCTTGTAGCTCAGCCTCACCCAGTCCTCAACTGCCTCTGCAGCAAGCCCCCAGGCTTAAAGTCAACCCGACTTCTCCCTCTTCACCCGGCTCCTTCCCCCCGATCTTCAACACTGTGCTATGGCAGGGCGAGGCGGAACAGCACGGACCAACGGCACGGCAGCAAGCAACAAGATCTGCCAGTTTAAGCTAGTGCTGTTGGGGGAATCAGCGGTGGGAAAGTCCAGCTTGGTGCTGCGCTTTGTCAAAGGCCAGTTCCACGAGTACCAGGAGAGCACCATTGGAGGTGAGGGGTTTTTTGTTTCCCAGAATCATCTCTGCCGTCTGCTGTGTTTTTATTTCATCACAGCTGTACGTCTCTGGAGCTGTAATTCACTGCTCCGAGGGTTAATTATTTTGAAATCATGTGTGATATATAAAAAGACAATCGATGAAATGATTTAAAACTTTTACAGAATAATGGCAATTATTACACAGCCCCTACAGTTTTCATCCCATGCATCACGTGGCTGTACAGAATCTCTATTCTCTTCTTAGCTTGTATTCACTCTCAAACGTTTTTCAACACATCAGTGGACAAAACATGAATGCTGAAGCAGAAGAAAACATGTCCTTGCCAGTACATGCTTGCTTGTTTGTCTTAATTTGTTCTGTTGTCAGAGAATGTGCAGGAGGAGTAGTGGCAGAACCAGTTCTTTGCAGCTGATCACCTGTCTCTCCCATTAGTCACCAAGCGCCTCACACTGTGAGCTCCTGTATATTAAATTTGCGGAAACGAATCACATTTCTTAATCTTTTTTGACGATAAAGAGCTGAAATGATCAGAAAATGACTTTAGATGATGACTGTAAATACCAGATTAGATGACTGTAAACACCAGTTCTTCTGCAGCAGAGGAGGGAGGTTACTTGAAACAGGAAGGAATTGAGACAACAATGGGGTTTTCCGGGACCTCCTGTACATCAGTGAAGCTGATCAAAGACTATTCTTAAATTTTAAAGCAAGAATATGACAATGTGATTGTAACTTCGACATATTGCAAAGTGGTGGGCTTAAATGTGTTTTTTTTTTTCCTACATGATGGTCATTACTGCTTGAGGGCTGCAGAAGTAAACTTTAAACAGATGTTTTAAGTGCAAGTCCAAATTTCCAGCTGGAAAAACAACAGTAACAGGTTTTCACTGGAGCTGCTGAGACTGAGCTCGTTAGACATTATTTCATTAACACCTTCACATCTCCGCCACTGACCTCCCACAGCCCCAGATTTCGGTGTCTGTTTTAACAGAGGTTTGTAAGTAAATAAACACATGTAAATAATTGGGACATTAATGAATGATATATGTTGAATTTGCAACTAATAAAAAAAAAAACTACAGCCCTTAGTGCAGTTAGCAACTGTAATCAAAACCCATGCCGTGTTTTACTTTTAAATGACAATATATAGTAAAGAGGCGGAGAGAAAAGAAAGTGAAGAACATTTCTGTCTCCTGCGACTCTTCATTTAACCTGTTTATTGCTCCATTGCAGTATTGTCCAATGCAAAACTGGCCTGCCAAATTTGTACTGACATGAAGTTGAACCTTTGACCATGTACCTACACTCATATTTTTACATAAAAAAACTGAAGGAGCCTTATTTTATTGCTCACTTGACCACGGATTGGAATCGAACGTGGGCCGCTACTGAGGAGCCAGACACGGTACCTGGTGCACACGCTCTACCACGAGCTAGGTTAACAAAATACTTTTTAAAATGATCTGTCAGTCGACTTCTTGTAGTAGACTTAATCTGGTAAATGGAGAGTTAATGATCTGGTGTAATGCTATGAAGACACATTTACTAGCAGCACATTTTCATTTTGTGTCATTTCTTTTGTTTTATATTGCACCAACATTTTACGACATCTTATGAGTAATGTGGCTTTAGGATGAAGAGACAGGATGCTCAGTGCTTACACTCACCAAAGGCTCGAAACGAGTCAGCATGTTTTCTATTCTACTGAACTTGTGGTCAGCTGCACGCCTGGTCAAAGATTACAAAGCTTTAAAGTATGCGTTTTGCAAGTCAGTGCTTAGTTTCCTCTGTCATGTGACAGTCGGCTGAGTAAGCGAGTTGTGTGCAGTTGTGCCTCCTCTTTATGTGCTACCATATGTTCTTATTTTAAACCTGATATACTCTTTTGTGTGTTTCCAGCTGCACTAATGCTGGGCGATCTTGACCAATTTGGTCCATATAACACCAGACCTCCCTCTTAAAATACCTCTTCCTTTTTGTCTTAAGTCTTAAGCTTAAATATTAAACTTCAGCCCTGTTGATAACAAGTGTGTGATTTTCTGCTCTGATTTTCTTTCAATCTAATATTTATTATTTTCTCTCCAGCTGCCTTCCTCACACAGACGGTATGTTTGGATGATACAACAGTCAAGTTTGAGATCTGGGACACTGCAGGACAGGAACGGTATCACAGCTTGGCACCCATGTACTACAGGGGAGCCCAGGCTGCCATTGTGGTCTACGACATCACCAACACAGTAAGTTACTTGGACTGTGACATGACATCAGCAAAGACGGTCAAAAGTCTTGTGTCATTTGTTTGCTGAAACCTTGTCTTCCAGTTTGGGTTGATGATTTCTTACTTAAAGAGACAGTTACAGACCTTTGCTCTTTTAACTCTTCCAGTCATATGTAACATGTAAAATCTGTGGCAGGAATTTAAAGTCCAAAAGCACTGTGTTTTATGATTATGCATGCTGTACTGTTTTTATTTGTTTATTTTTAAAGGATACATTCACACGTGCAAAGAACTGGGTGAAGGAGCTGCAGCGACAAGCCAGCCCGAATATTGTTATTGCACTGGCAGGAAACAAAGCAGATCTGGCCAACAAACGAGCTGTAGATTTCCAGGTAAAGAGCAATTTTAACAGACATCGGAGTTTACAATGAAATTCTCGAATACATTGATAAAAGCCGCCTTTTGGCATGTCGCCGTATTGTATTTCTTTCTTTAGGAAGCACAAGCATATGCAGATGACAACAGTTTGCTCTTCATGGAAACTTCAGCTAAGACTGCTATGAATGTCAATGAGATTTTTATGGCTATAGGTAAGTGCCTCTCACAGCAGTGACTAGTGACTAATTTACAGATTATTTCATTTTGTCTATAAATGTCAGGAAATAATAAACATTATAATGGTGTGTATAATTTCCCAGAGGTCAAGGTGGCCTCTTGAAATTCCTTATTTTATCTGACCATCAATCCAAACGTCCCCCCAAAGACCCTTTTTCATTTTTGCTTAAAATAATTACTTAAATGAAAATTGTTCATCGACTAATCAGTTAATCGACTATTCATCTCTCTATTCACCTCTAATTAAGTCAAGTAAAAATGACGTTTGATGAGTCTCAAATGTGAGAATTTGCTGTTTTGCTTGTCTTGCATTCCAGTAAATTTGCATAACTTTTGGTCAAATAAAACAAGACTTTTTTTTTAAAATTTCACAATGGACTAGGGTGTCACGATATACCACTATTGACAATAACTGTGATATAAAAATGGAGTATCATTATGTTAATAATTAAACGTATGCTAATATAGTGTAAATCATCCAGCACAGATGTTAGGCTTGGCAAATCTTTTGTTTACCAGTTCACCTGGTTGCCTTTTCATCAGTAAGTGTAATTGTTCTTTTTGTACAGTTATGGCTACAGACTCTCTCTCCACCTCCCCACACTTGTATTTTGAGTGTAATTCATTCGCCAAAGAAAGAGACAAAACACACAATAAAAAACATTAAGGATAACTTTGACTAGATGGTTAAAAATTTTTTAATTTCCTATAGATATCACAATAACATCGTAAATTCTTCTGGCCACGATAATCATGTAGTGAAATTCTGCCATATCTTATGCACAAAAATTGAGAAAATAATAAAATTAGTGATTTGTTGCAGCCCTACAGCCATGTTACCATAGTGTAGACATTAATTAATTGTTCTCCTGACTCCAAACAGCCAAGAAGCTGCCTAAGAACGAGCCTCAGGGAGGAGCAGCCACTGGTGGACGAGCCAGAGGCGGCGTGGACCTGCAGGAAGCTGCACCACAGGGCAGAAGTGGCCAGTGCTGTGGGGGCGGGAACTAACTAACACAGCAATGAGTCCGCTGATCCAACCAATCTACAGCTTCGATCAACCAGACCAGATATTAGCCAGCTGTCAAACAATGTCCCATTGGTCAAACCAAACCACGGTCGGACCAACTACCCTATGAGCAACATAGCACCATTAAACTGTTTGGCAAACGAATGGCCAGTAAACTGCCAGACCCCACTGACGGTTCCAATTGATGAACCAATCAACAGATCAAGAAATCAACCCAGAGGCTTATTTACAGAATCATGTTTTAACCCCAGGACTTGCCAATCCATGACCTCTCTATTGACGATGGACATTTGACGTCACCTTAGGGGAACAAAACGTCCCAATCATGGAAGACGAAAAAAAAAAAAAAGATCAGTAATTACCAATGACTCTTAATAGGGCCATCTTGCTCACCTTTGTTTCTGTATTTGTGTAGATGAAAAAAAAAATGTAACAGGAAGGAATATAACCAGGCTCATTGGCCCTGTCCTTTCTCTTCTACCCCCTGCTTTCCCATGCAGCACAAATTTCTGAAGTATTTCCATCATGGTCTTACGATGCTGTCAAAACTCCAGTCCAGGTGCATGCAGCAGTCCTTCACTTTTCTGTCTTGTTCCTGGTCAGCTTCCTGGAATCGATTAAGAGATAGTGGTTCATAACAGGAGAAGAGGAATGGACAGATATTTCCTTCTTGATAGAGCTGTATAGATGAATTATTACATTGTTATTGTTATCACTATTACTTTTAGTTCAACTTCTTTTGACACAGGCTGTTCAGTATGATTTTAAAGCCTTGACTTAAAGGTTTTACAATCATCGCATCTGTTATCAGACCATATACAGTAAATAGTACTTTATTAACATTGTCACCCATGAGTAATTTTTAGCATTAATGTATGTTTCTGAAATCATCAGTGTACAATTACAAGTACATAAAGCAAGATTTGTTTTCTCGACCAAAATCACAACTGTGTATTGACAACATTGCTGTATTTCTATCAGACTTTTCAAGTTTATAATCAATCAGTAATTAAAACAATATTTTCCCAATCTCTACATGATGTTTTGTTAACCTTAATTATTTTGTGATGGATTTTTTTTATGTCTTAATTTTTTTTTTCTGAAGATCTATGGTATTAAATGCACTGGTTCTGTCACATCAGCTTTGTGAATTGAGATGTTATCGTCAGCTTCCTTTGCTTTTTCTTGTCTCTCTTTGTTTTTACTGTTCATATCAGAGAGGGATTGCTTTCAACAGCGTTGTTGTCATCCTGTTACGGCATCAACAGCTAGCACAACAGTACCTGCGCAGCAGCCACTGCTGTTCGGTGGGGGGTAATGGGTGTGGGTGGGGGTCATGGGGAAAGAAAGAAGGAAAAAAACTATGTAATTTTACCAATAAACAAGGAGAAGTTATTTTTTCTGTATGCCTGTTTATTCATTTCACTTTATCCCAATATTAATGACTGTCATTTCATAACTAACAGTAGAACATTTACCTTTGGTATATTTTTTTATTTAAACCATCCTAGCTCACATTTTAGAAAATATAAACTATCTAAATAAAAATTTAATTATATTTAGACTTCATCACTGTGATAAATGCATAAATTTGAATACTTGTGTCCACAAACTACATTACCCATAATCTTCACCACAGACGAGGCGTGTTGCTTTCAATGGCACTTACTAAGCTGGTACCTCCTACGATTTGAAAAATAGAGACTGCGGTGTTTCTAATATTCTGTCTACCCATAAGTAAGTATGGTAATATTTATTGCACGGCTGGTTGGAATTGATTACATGGTGAGATGCGTAATCTCGTTTGATAACAAAAACTAACGTTAGTAATGCATATAACGTGACTGCAAACACACTTATTGAAACGCATTAATAAACGGAATTATTATCGGTATTGTTCCCGCTTAAAAATGTAGACTTGGAGTTGCAGTCTTAACAGTAACCACTATCAAAAAAATAAAATTAGCACGGTCATTTTATAACCATTTGATAGTGTTTTCAGGGTGCTTGAAATGGTCGCATTATTTTGAAAGGTTAAAACCGGAAGTGACTAGATGGTCCCCCTTAACGCTAGTTTGAATAATTCAACGTTGTGTTGCAGTTCATGACTGTGGCCACTGGAGGGCGCATGAGCCAAAGCAGCCATAGGCATCGGCGGCCTAGTTTTGTTATTTCAATACAATCCGTCGCGATTATAAACGCTTTTTATAGCAGCCATCAACTCTATCTGTGCCAGCACAAAATTACAAAATTTACCAGTGAATACCTTATCAATATAGCCAGGTGTGTAGTTCCGCACTGTGACCACTGGAGGGCATTGAAGACAACATCATCTTAAACAGAATCAAAGCAGACATACAACATTTCTGGTAATGACATTCAAAATAAAACTTTGAAATTAGGCAGACCTGTAGAAACTTGCTGTGATAACGGTAATACGGACGATAATAATAATAATAATAATAATAATAATAATAATAATAATAATAACTTTGATTTATATAGCGCCTTTCAGGGTACCCAAGGCCGATCACGCTTAAAGTAGATGAAAATCTTATCTGATGGTAATTTTAGAATGTTGAAGCGAATAATCGATACATCATGCTATTATATCTCTGCTTTGAAAATATGATGCTGTGTCGAAAAGTCTGCTTCGAGGGTAAAATTATTTATGAGTGCGCTCTGTATCCTTTGTGTATGTTCTCAACACCACTATTTTAATGTACCTAAACATCATTTCAAACTTTGCTGTGGTCCTTTCAAATTCTAGTTGCCGACAGCACTTGAAGGCAGCATACGAGCTAACAGGAGCAGAGGAAGAGTATAGCAGGCAGCGTGGATATGTCGGACCCGGCGGCGCAGGCCTTGCAACCTCGGCTTCTTCAAGCCCAGTCTGCTGGGTCAGCTGGGTCCAGTACCGCTGCGACAGGTTCTGGGTCAGGGAACAGCGACCCAGCCAGACCGGGACTAAGCCAGCAACAGCGTGCAAGCCAAAAGAAAGCCCAAGTCCGAGCTTTCCCACGGGCAAAAAAGCTCGAGAAACTTGGCGTATTCTCCGCATGCAAGGTAGCTAGCGTAGCTAGACAAAGTTCACCACAACAACAAAGCACTTCTCGGTAGTATTAGCATTTGTGTATGTGGTGCAGCAAATTGTAGCACAGCCAAGGCACCACAAACAGAAACAGCTAGCGCAATAGCCTAACTAACTTTTGTAGCTAGCTAGCTAGCTCGAGACATTATTCACATTATATCTGTGAAGATGCTATTATCAGCTAGCCTAAATGAAATGTTAAGTAATTCACTGACGTCCAAAACCAGTAGCAGAGTCACTGTGCAGTTTGCTTTATTTGGTGTTGAGCATGATTTGCTTATTTCCAGGCTATTGACACATGCAAGTGCAATGGATGGAAAAACCCAAATCCACCATCAGCCCCACGTATGGACCTGCAACAGCAAGCCGCCAGCCTGAGCGAGCCGTGCCGCAGCTGTGGACATGCTCTGGGTACAAACTAAGTAACCTCCACATAGACTCCATTATATGGGAAGCCCTCATCCCAATAACAATTGAAGATATATTCCAGGAACATCTTGTTTCCCAATGTTGTTTGACACCGTATTAGTTTGTACTTTGACTTAGCCTTATGTATGTTTTATTTAATGCTTGCTTACAGCTGATCATGTGTCCCACTTGGAAAATGTGTCAGAAGATGAGATTAACAGGCTGTTGGGGATGGTGGTGGATGTGGAGAACCTTTTTATGTCTGTGCATAAAGAGGAGGACACTGACACCAAACAGGTCTACTTCTACCTTTTTAAGGTAAGCAAATGTGAGTCTTACATCGGTGTAACGGGTAAAACAGACTAACCACTAAACACAAGTCCATTTGTTTTTTTGGTTTTTTTTTAGCACAGATAAATGTCATCATTTAACAATCAACATTGTTCTTTTTTCACTCCATTTCCGTTAGCTGCTGAGGAAATGCATCCTGCAGATGAGCCAGCCAGTAGTAGAGGGATCTCTGGGAAGTCCACCTTTTGAAAAGCCCAACATTGAACAGGTGAACCTGAAATTCAAAGCATCTACAGGTCATGTCCTGATGTTAAGCAGTAACTGAAAAAGCAACAGGATTATACTGCCTGTCTCTAAATATCGACATGCTTCTACTATGTTTCTTGTGCTTTGTGTGCTTATTATGCATTAAAGAAACTTATGCCAGGATGCTGCATCCTCTTTTTCTGCTGCCTCTCTTTCATGATCTTTTTGTGTCCTTTCCCTCCAAAGGGAGTTTTGAATTTTGTTCAGTACAAGTTCAGCCACCTGGCACCAAAGGAAAGGCAGACGATGTTTGAGCTGTCAAAGATGTTCCTCTTGTGCCTAAACTACTGGAAGCTGGAGACACCAACCCAGTACCGCCAGCGCACCCAGAAAGACGATGGGACAGCCTACAAAGTGGACTACACCAGGTGTGTGGATGTGTTATTATTACTGAATGCAGGAACATGCTTTTTCTTGTTAGATTTCTGTGATGGATGCTGATATTAGTCTTTAAAATAGCAGTGTTTATCCTTATGACTCCCAGGTGGCTGTGCTACTGCCATGTCCCCCAGAGTAACGACAGCCTACCGCGCTATGAAACCACTCATGTGTTCGGCCGCAGTTTGCTCAAGTCCATTTTCACTGTGACCCGACGTCAGCTCCTGGAGAAGTTCAGAGTGGAAAAGGACAAACTGTTACCAGAGAAACGCACTCTCATCCTCACACACTTTCCCAAGTAAGGGCAGACTTTCTATAAATGACGTGTGTGTGAGAGTGTCTGAGCTTTAATGACAGCTGCAAAATGTTAAGATTCAACAGAGCATCCATTTTCATCTTTTATCCCCATTCCTTGGTGTTTAGACTTCTTTCAAATTAGGAAAACATCTAAATGTCATGGTCTTCACTGGTCTTAGCACCTATATTTGTAGGTATGCTGAACGTAACATTTCATGTGAAAAATATTCTGATATTGGTGTTTATTCATTACTCTACCTCCTGGGTGTTAGCTTTGTTTTTCTTCCCCTGTGGGTGTCGGGTCCTGCTAATATTTGCCTTTCAAATAACATTTTACACTAAATGTCATCAGGTTCTTGTCCATGCTGGAGGAGGAAATCTATGGCGAGAATTCGCCAATCTGGGAGGCTGATTTCACCATGCCGGCTTCAGACGGCACACAGCTGGGACATCAGACAGGTGAGGCGGGTGTACGGCCTTAGGTCATTTAGCTATGATATTTTTCCTTGGGTGGGACCAGAATATTGTAAAATCACAATATTTTCTGATTCAGCTTTTGGACTGTATTCAGTCTGCAAGAAATTAGTTCCGTTGTCAAATCATCAATCAGGTCACTTTACCATGGGACTTAAAGCATATTCTCAAACAGGAGTTAACTGACTTAAAAAGAAAAAAACCCAGATTTTGCCAAGTGAATCTAAGTAACCTAGTCGACAGAAATGTGAAATCATCTAATTGCAAAAATGATTCCATTTTGGAGGTAAAAAACTAAGACTTTATTGAGGAAAAATACACAAGTTAAATATGTAGGAAACAGATTAAGAACTAAGACAAAGAAATTAAAGAAACTTCATAAGTGATGTACGTGACAATATAATCTGTCACATACATGATTGGTCCATCATGCCAATATATTATATTTGCAAAAATAAAAAGTCTAGTTGTGCAACTCCGACAGCCTAATTGAGGTATTGTATCTTAAGAGTCATACAGAAGTATACTTGAGTATCTATACTTTATGTAATGTAGTCAATATAAATTTACTGATGTATATTATTATACCTATATGAAAAAAATAGAGTTGGCTTTTATTGTCACAGTTTCTGTTGTATGTTTTGTAAATGCCTTGTCTCTCCGTTTCAGTGATCAGTCCTGCTGCAGTGTCCGGCTCCCCTGCTCTGCCCAAAGGTCTGAGCAGCATGTCCTCTCTGGGCAGCATGGACAGTGGAGGTGCAGAGCCTATCACAGGTCTGTGATTACCTTTCTACCAGACCCTCTAAAGCTACAGTGCAGTGGCTAAATTAAAACAAAACCCTCTGATGTTGGCTGTCTTGTTTCATTGCTTTGATCTAAATAAAGTCACTCTTGCTTCAGGAGAGAAGCGTAAAATTCCGGAGGCGTTGACCCTGGAGGATGCCAAGCGGATCAGTGTGATGGGAGACATTCCTATGGAGCTGGTCAATGAAGTCATGATGACGATCACTGACCCTGCTGCTATGCTTGGACCAGAGGTAAGTCATGTAATCTCAGAGGATTTGTTAAGGGAAAAGGGGCATGTCTTATTTTGTTACTAAATTAGAATGTATCACTCACAGTTTATATGTTAATATTGCTAGACTAATCTGCTGACGCCAAACGCTGCCCGTGATGAGACTGCCAGGCTGGAGGAGAGGCGGGGCATCATAGAGTTCCACGTCATTGGAAACTCGCTTTCCCAAAAGTCCAACAAGAAGATCCTGATGTGGCTGGTTGGCCTGCAGAATGTCTTCTCTCATCAGTTACCTCGCATGCCCAAAGAGTACATCACACGACTGGTGTTTGACCCGTAAGTAGATGTTCTCATACCACAGGTCATTGGATGCCTGTTCCCCGTTTTTGATGTCTTCAACTTTCACAGGAAGCACAAGACCCTTGCCCTTATCAAAGATGGCCGCGTCATTGGTGGCATCTGCTTTAGGATGTTTCCCACTCAGGGCTTCACGGAAATCGTCTTCTGTGCCGTCACATCTAATGAGCAAGTAAAGGTACATGTAACTATTTACTCTTGAGAGTTGTGGCAGTCCAAATAGACTAATCATTAATTCACTCGTTTGTAGTAGCTTCTTGTGCACCTTTTTGCTTTCTCAATGACCTGGGGCCATGTTTTCCAAACATCCTAACTTTAAAGCTCCTAAGTTTTTGGTGTAACAATGTGTGTTCAGACTCCCAATTTGTTCGACAAAACAACTGTACTGTATGTAACAAAGTCGTTTTGATGGCCGTCACTGGAATACCTGGTAGAATTGGTGCTATATATATAAAAACCCATCAAAGATGATGTAAAAAAACAACATAAAAACATAAAAGTTGTGACAGTGTAAAACCTAAATTAAAAACAGAATGCAGTCATTTGCATATTAACCGTGTTTCCTGACTCCGGTTTTCCGAAATGTTCCCGAACCTGTGTGGTAATATCCTTTATTTACAAAGTGGTGAACCTCGCCCCATCCTTGCCTGTAAATGACATATCTTTCATAGCCAATCATGATACTATCACCTGTTACCAATGAACCTGTTTACTTGTGGAATGTTCCAAACAGAGCACTGTGTAAATGTGATCATTTGCTAATATAAAAATGATCAGTAAATCATCATTCAGTTTGTTTTACACAGCGTCCCAACTTCTTTTGGAATAGGAGCTGCATTAAATTCAGAATACTTAACAAGTC
This sequence comes from Hollardia meadi, assembly GCA_037974645.1. Taxonomy (NCBI): domain Eukaryota; kingdom Metazoa; phylum Chordata; class Actinopteri; order Tetraodontiformes; family Triacanthodidae; genus Hollardia; species Hollardia meadi. The sequence goes on from JBBPCS010000672.1 coordinate 10,363,561, forward strand.
TGATATATTTTAACAATATCTACCAGCTTTTCAATAAAAGTACTTACATTTTTTATAATTTCTGTTTTCTGTGGAACCTCAACTCATCTGCATTTAGATTGCCTTGCTCATAAATAACACTTTCACCTCGATAAGCTTAATGAAATGTTGACTGGTCTTTGCTAAAGAAACAAACAGCTACACAATGCCTTTTTTCCCCCTCTACCTTGAAGTCATTCCTTCATACCTTTTTTTTTTTTTTTTTTTTAATGGTATTTTCTTTTATCTGGTCTTTTTAATGTAAGGGCTACGGTACCCACCTGATGAACCACCTGAAGGAGTATCACATCAAACACAACATCCTGTATTTCCTTACTTACGCTGACGAGTACGCCATTGGCTACTTCAAGAAGCAGGTACTGCAGGCGTGACCTGTACATTAGCTGTGTCCTTGTGCTCTCCCATCATGCTGTCCTGTCAGTAATTTGTTCTTTCCCCACAGGGCTTTTCCAAAGACATCAAAGTGCCGAAGAGTCGATACCTGGGATACATCAAAGACTACGAGGGAGCGACTCTCATGGAGTGTGAGCTGAACCCGAGGATCCCCTATACTGAGCTCTCTCATATCATTAAAAGACAGAAGGAGGTATGTGAGGCTGTGAGATCTTTTCATTGAAGTGAAATGTGTTTTCTGCCAACTACATAAATCTTAAATGTCCTCGAACAGATTATTAAGAAGCTGATTGAGAGAAAACAGAGCCAGATCAGGAAGGTTTACCCAGGTCTCACCTGCTTCAAAGAGGGTGTACGACAGATCCCAGTGGAGAGCATTCCAGGCATAAGTGAGTGTTTGTTTGGTGTGCAATAAAAAATGTTTTAAAAATATATTTTTAAATGTATCATATTACTTACAAGTCTTTCTCTTTCAGGAGAGACGGGCTGGAAACCCAGTAACAAGGACAAAGGGTAAACTTTTAGTATATATTATTTAAATCACCCTAATAGGGTGAACTGAAAATGTCTGCAAATTGGGAAGACAATGCAAGGTTCGGGAGCTACTTAACCCTACGAGTAGACGATGAGATAAGCCAGCACATAGCAGGGATGGTAAATTATTTAGTTAGTGCCATCTTATTCCATTGTTTAGAAAGCGCTGCTCGTCGCGCATGTAAAACCTCAGACTAGATGTGGACGCTGTTGTGTTACTCGTCGCGCCTCGATTGCCGAATGCCAGCTTGCCATCTAAAAACGCACACTGGTGCAGCGTTACGTTGCTGCTGTTTTGTTCAATGTAAAGAAAACAAAGGGCGGCGTAAATAATGGTTTTCATTGCGGTGGTATTGTGCAATCTGTTTAAAAAGGGCTGTTGAATGCCTCCATAAAAATGTCAGGCTCCTGAGTGTTGACAAGGGTATAAAAAAAAAAAGGAGTTAATCTGATTACAGTGATCTCATTTAGAGACCAAAGTATGGTTTTTTTTCTACAGTTTACGTGCATTTAATATTTGAGTCATTTATCATTCATTCCACGTTTTGCAGGAAGGAGGTAAAGGATCCCGACGTGTTATACAACATGCTGAAGAACCTTCTGGCCCAGATAAAGGTAAGGCTCACCTGTTGGACCCCAGATGCGAACACAAATAAACAGGAGTAAGAAAAAATAACCAGGACTTTGTTTTCTCAGACTCATCCTGATGCCTGGCCCTTCATGGAACCAGTGAAAAAATCGGAGGCTCCAGATTACTATGAGATCATCCGCTTTCCCATCGGTCAGTGAGCAACTTTTTTTCCCTTCTGGATTACGTTGGTTTAGTTCCTGCTTATATCTTAACACTTCATTAAATAAATTATTCACATTGATCATTGGTCTCTTCGCTCCCACAGACCTAAAGACCATGACAGAGAGACTGAAAAACAGATACTATGTGACCAAGAAGCTTTTCATTGCCGACCTGCAGCGAATCATCACCAACTGTCGCGAGTACAACCTTCCGGACAGCGAGTACTGCAAGTGTGCCAACACCTTGGAGAAGTTCTTCTACTTCAAATTAAAAGATGGAGGCCTGATCGAGAAATGAACTGACAAACGCCGCCAAATTATTTGCGGTTTGTGAACAGATGAGGAGCCGCTTTCACAGCGGCCAAACGCTAAGATGGAGCCGATCACGAGGACATCGATGGCTGTTGTCATATCTAACTTAATAAAAGGGTTTGTACATGACTGACAGATTTTACGAGGGAAGTGTTGGACTTGAACAAACATAACAGAGAATTGCTTGGAAATATCAGAGCTAGTTGAGCATTATGAAGTGTCCAAATAACATTACTTCTTCCCTTCCAGTTATCTCCTTTTCTCTTTTCCAGTTCTTACAGGTGGTTAATAATCTGCATATACATGTTTCATTAAGTGTACCAAAGTTAAAAGGTCCAAGTTATAACAATGCCACCATTATTTATAGTATGATTGACCTGGTTTTGTCACATTTGTTCATTCCAGTTTGCTTAAAACTCATCACTTGAGCAGATGTACATGTACTGTGGAAGTCTTTTCACAGGAAACTGGACCTCGGGACCTAAAGCCACGTTGCCTTCCGTTGCTGACAGACACTTGAACATCCCAGCCATCTTCATGGGTTTAAATACACGTTCTTTGAGGGTTGAAGTCCTTAAAACACTTGGCACTAGAAGATGGGCAGTACTTTGACTCTTGAGTAGTGTTGAAACTATTTAATCGGTCGATTGAGTACAATTGTGAAGTGAAAATACCGAACATTTGCCAGTTTTACTTCCTCCAAAAGTGCAGATTTGTTTTTCATTCCAATGTAAATTATTTTTGGATATTCTTTTACTGCTTTTACTGAAAAAAAAGACATTATTTATCATTAAGGCTTTAGGAACATTTTCTACATTGTTCTTTCTTCTAAACAAAGGATTATGAAAACATCAGATAAAACAATAGTAGACATAAATTTGTTGCAGCCCAGTTTGAGACGCTGCTAGTGACGGACTGGGCATCAGATATTTCCAGCACTTGTGTGCTAAACAAAATGTCCCCAATCGTTGCCTTCAAGAAAACACTGTTTTCATGTCGGCAACAACATAATATATACTTATTTGCACAGTAAATACGAGGCATACTGTTTATACACCATTTTCCACTGGCAGGGTTTTATTCCAAACCATTAAGGATGAGGTCACACGCTAGTATAGCTTTTACGATGCTCACGGTGATGTTGTAGTTGTTGGCTTTGATTTGTTCTGTAGTAAAAGTCACTTCCACACACATGCTAAGTAGTCCATTTGGTGTACAGCCACATATTTGTGGTGTTCACAGTTTACTGGGTAGTTTGTTGACCTGAACATGGTGGGGGAGAAGCTAACCAGCAGTCCTCACAGTGACTTTGGGTTTTTAGAAGATAACTGGCTAATTTTTCACATCAGATACATGCTGTAGTGGGTGTAATGCATGGCAGACGATTTACAATTTAAATTAATGAAAACCTCAGAGTTTTAGCCTTTGATGTTGCAGTTTTGTTTTTACAGTGTTACAAACATTGTAATGAGACATTAAAAACATGTCTTTGTTAAACGGAGTGCTTCCTGAGACACATTATGGGAGGTTAACTGTCCAGTGCCGGATTAGCCTGCTTGTTGAATGTTCCATTGACTTTTGTTTTTGTGTGCGAGTGTGTTTTTGTACTTGAATCACGACTAGCTTTGATTTACTGAAGTGATGTCAGTGTTGCATTATTCAGGGTTGTCAGTTGATACTTCTCCCTCAGTCTACCTATGCTGCATTTCAGATTTTCTAAAAAAAAAAAAAAAAGGTCAGTCTGAGTGAGCTGTTCACCTGTTTGATGGCTACTGTCTCTAGTTATGGAATAATGCCATTTACTGTAACTGTAAAACTGTTCATGACAATAAAGGTTTTTCTTATAAACAGTTCTTATATGTTCAGGTGGTTTTTAAGCTGTGAGAAAACATGAATTACCAGTTTCACTGGAAAAAGGGGACGACAACCAGACAGGTGTGAATTTGAGTCACTGGGACACCGGGACGAAATTGCCATAATAAGGATTTGGCAAAGGAATACTCAAACAGGACAAACTTCAGGTCTTGGCATACTTGTAGGTCTCCACTTCCTTATCAAGTCTTTTTGTGTTGTTTAGAATGCCAGTTTTTTTTTTAGTATTTAGGATTTACATTCACGGAAAGGATACGAACATCTACACTATGATGTTTTGAGAACTAGAATTAGTGTGGTACCTTAACTACCTTTATTGAAGGATTAATTGGCAAAAATTAGTCCCTTAACGGCCTTTATTAAGTAGTTTAGTCAGAAGTTTAGAAACCACCAATTAAGGCCTAATTGGTACCTGTTTGTATCTTAAACTAACAGGAAATATTTAGTATCTTAGTAGGGAGTGTATCTGGGGCCAAAAAGGTGCATCTGTGTAAAATGTTCTTTTTAGGACTATAAAGTTCTTCTCCTGTGCCTCCGTTGAATGTGTAGCAGTAGGTTTCACTTTCCTGATGTAATGAAAAGCAGGTGTGGCCCAGTTAAAGTATACTGAATGCAAAACATGACAAAGACTGCACTGACCTCCCCCTTTTTCATTTTCAACTAAAGAAATGCAAGCTACATATACAGTTTAAAGGGACAGTTCACCCCAAAATCAAAAGTAACAATTTTTCCTCTTGTGAATTGCAGAGTGAACAGTCACGATGTGGTTTTAGGTGGCGCTTTAAAGACAGAGAAACAAAACCAAAACCTCTGCCTGCAGAAGGGCCCTACTGAAGGAGGCTTTGGAAGAACAACAGCTGCTCTTCACTATGACAGTATAAGTCTTTCACAAACCAGACCTTGCTGTGAGCAAGTTCTTGTAGGAACTATTTTCTTTCTACCGAAGTACCGTATCAATGTGCAGAAGGAAACGTGCAACTACTCATGGACGAGAGGCTCGTGCTCGTGACATGGCAGGATGTGAACATTAATTGCTTTCTCCTCGGATGAGCTACAACCTTAGCTATCTTAGCTCTAATCTATGACTTAATGCACGCTTCCTTCTACGCGGCGATACAGAAAGAAAATAGCTCCTGCATGAAACTGCTCACAACAAGGTCTGTGAATTATCTGGAGTAACCAGGTCATGATTTCTGGAAAGAGACTTTGCTTCTGAGTTTTTTTTAAATGTATGTTTTGGTGATGGTTTGAGCACCGCAAGTGAAGTGCCATCTAGTTCCATTATATTCAAAAGAAGGCAGACATCTCTACAGCCGATTTCCCCAAAACTCTGCAACTCACACCAGGAACATGTAGATGGATAAATTGCATGAACTGTCCCTTTAAGATAAATATTAAATTACCATGGCTAGATTCTAAATGGTTTGTGAAAGACTTACTTCTGTCACTGCATAGTGAAGAGTAGCTGTTGTTCCTCCAGAGCCTCCTTCAGTGGGTCCCTTCTGCAGACAGAGTGAACAGAGGTTTTAGTTTTGTTTCTCTCACACAGCCGATCACAACTGGATTTAAAACCCCACATAAAGCCACACAGTGATTGTTGAGTGCTGTTTACATGGAAGCAGCTTGTGGGAATCACTTGAACAGTCAATTTATGTTTCATACTGTGTATGTATACTTGATGAATCTTTCTATGAACAGCCCCAGAATGTACAGCGGGTAAAATGAGTATTGAACACGTCACCATTTTTCTCAGTAAATATATTTCTAAAGATGCTATTGACATGAAATTTTCACCAGACGTCGGTAACAACCCATGCAATCCATACATGCAAAGAAACCAAACCATAGATGTCCAGAAATTAAGTTATGTGTAATAATGTGAAATGACACAGGGAAAAAGTATTGAACACATGAA
>JBBPCS010000672.1:10369517-10379553 GCA_037974645.1 Hollardia meadi
TGTGTGTGTGTGTGTGTGTGTGTGTGTGTGTGTGTGTGTGTGTGTGTGTGTGTGTGTGTGTGCGTGCGTGTGTGCGCATCCTGCATGTCTGGTTCTGATATTTTTAGAATTCTTAAATGCTGCAGAGTCTGTAACTTCTGCTATGGAAACATAAGTACACGCTTCGGTGCATCTGTGTTGATGTTGGCCCACGTATGTACAGTAAGGAATCTGTGTCTGGTATGGATGCTTATAGATTCTGTGAATAAAGAACAGATGGATATTTTTTTCTTTTAAATTGGTGTGTGTGCGTGTGTGTGTTACTCCCAGCGAATCGTCTCCATGTCCGCGCTTGTTTTCCTCCCTCTCCGCTTGACTGAGCTGACAGTGGGTTCGGGCTCTTTTATCTGTCTCTCTTTCCTCCCCTCCTTCCTCTCTCTTCTTCTTCATCTCTCCCTCCTTCTGGCATGGACGCTGGACATGTGGCTCAGCCAGTCCTACTGCAAGAAAAACGCGCCAGTGATTAAGTGAGTCCACCCCGTTATCACAGAGAATAATATGCAGAGAAGCTTGCAGAAAAAAACCTGTATGGAGAGATGAAGTCTAGATGTTTGAGTTAGGGTATTAATTTTTGCAGTTTATTCCCATTTATATCTTAATGTTTCGTAACGAGTGATATTGTAAATTACGGCCTACTTGTTTTAGCAGTAGGTGCTTTTCTATCGATAATAGCAAATGTTTTTCCATACGATTCAAAACAAAACCAATTTTTTACTTTGTCATGGTTCTTTTATGGTTGCTAATGCTGACTATATTTCATCCTGTTAAAAAAGAACAAGGATAGCAATGTTTGCAATATTTCAACACCATAGAAGTTTTCTGAAGCAGAGCTCAAACTTTTGATGGAACAAAGGTCAAATGCCAGGACGTCAAGGCCGTAAGTGAAAAAACTAAATTTTGATTTCACTAAATAGACAAATGCATTCCTAAAACAATTAATGCATTTTTAATGAACAGTTTAACACTTCAAGAGAAAATACACCAAATCTTCCATTCAACCTTTCCAGATGCCATTTCTCATTCTCCTTATCTCATTATGTTCTCTCGGGAGATTTCGCCTTCCCAGCCTGATCTATGTCAGTGCGTCATATGTGTGAGGTGAGGCTTCAGTGCATCCAAACATATGTGCAGAGAGATGTATGTTTACTATACCCCCTCAAAGGACTTGTGGGTGTATCTCTATTCAGGCTTCTTAGTTTGCACCCCATCTTTAATGAGGTTATATCTGTAAAGTTTGATTGCTGTTGAATTTGTTATTGCGAGCATTACATTTATGTTTGCATCCCCACAGATTTTCTGTTCTGTTGACAGGAGTTCTGTACGTCACTCAAGGACACTGAGCAGAAAGACACGCAGACGCTTTACTCATTATTTGTTTCAGCTTCCATTTAGACGAAATAAAAACGTCTCTGCTCTTTCTTATCAAAACCAGCTCATCATGAGGGTGAATTGGGACAACAAGCATATTATTACCGGAACAATTTTTTGGGTTCAAGTTTAAGTGGAACCGTACAATCTCCGCACCCCCCACTGGCATTTTCAAGTGATATTATTGTTGGTGCTGCTGTCTCAAAGACAACCAGATTGCTTTCCATTGTCCCCAGAGTAACAACTACCAGGACTGAAGCGCAAGTTTGTTCATTTATCTCGTCTATAATGGAGACATGAAAGCAGATAGGTTCCGTGCTGCAGGCCTGACTGGATTTCATGCCCAGTGGCAGACAAAATCTCAGGTTTATAGGGAACCACTCTAAACACAGGTGGTGTCATTCTATAGCCATTACAATGTGCAATCATTGACTTCATAATGACTCATTATAGCAAAGAAAAACATGTCTATTGCCAGTTTATGTCTCAAGTTAATCAAAACAAGTCTAAGTCAATTCTAATGTTTTGTCAAAGGGAGTCTGAAATCAAGGGCAATCGAGGGAAACTCCAAGTCAAGGTACAAGTCTTCAGAATTGTCTTCCTTGGACCTGAAAGTGGTTCCAGTCTTTGAATACTGGCTAATGTACATTTTCCTGAAAATTAAATATCAAATCAAAAATGTAATCAATAAAGATTATTGTGGCATACACAATCAGTACAAATTAAAGTGAAAGGATCTGGCACTTCTCTGTTGCTGTGCCTTCTTTTACTTGCATGTTCTTTTATCAAAGTCTCAAGCCATGTTTAAGGTCCACTAGTAGAGTTTTGAATCTGACTGACCTAATCCAAGTCTCAATACAGCTCTGTGTCACGGTTTGTGCGAAGTAGTAAAGGCTAGGACCCAAATGCAAACACCAACAACTGAGCAGGTTCCTTTTCAGTAATATTTATTCAGTACAAAGACATGAAGGCTAACCAAAGGTGAGTAGAGGCAGGCAGAGGCCAACACCAAGAATCAATCCATAACAGATCCAAAAGGGGAACAGGCAAAAATACAAAATACAAATACAAAGGCAAAGTCCAAAATAACACAGGGAGCACAGGAAACGGCAGAACAAAGGCACACTGGGTAACACGATGAAGGGACAAAGGGGAACACACAGCCTTAAATACACAAGGGAGGGAAGGTTCACAAGGAACAGGTGGAACTAAACCGGGGCGGAGCAGACAATCAAAGTTCAGGATCCTTCCTTGGTAGGACAGGTCCTTGGAAGTCTGGTCCTCCAGAGGCTCAGCGAGACTCACATCTTCTTCTTCTTCTGATGTCTTATGGCGGATGGCAAACAGCTTTTAGGTGCATTACCGCCACCTTCTCAACTGGAGTGTGGATCGGAACAGTACTTTAGGCGCGCCAAGGATACACACAGGCATCCTTGAAAATTCTCTGTGCGAAGGACTCTTTCCTTTGTAGAATTTGGAGGATCCCGGACATTGGGACAGTCCTTCAGCAGCATTCAATGATGAAGGATCCTTCAATTTCTGCTGGTTGAGGATCCTTTCTTGACATTGAGAAACACCCAGTGGTGGGAAAAGGAGACTAAAGAAGACTCTGCAAACAGCAGGCGACTCAAACACCCATATGCACTTTTTTACTTCACTGTTTGCTAGTGTGTGTGGTTGTTAACTAGCAGGCACATGTGTGTTGGTGCATATGAGCATGAAACCCCTTATACTTCCACTCTCCTCCAGTGTTGCCGTCCTCGGTGGTCTCTGACTTTTTCTGACCAACCAATGAGCAGCAAAGAGTCCAGTCCTCTGAGAGAGACCGGCCTTAATCCTCTATAATTAGCACCGCTATTCATTTTGGCCAAGGACACGCAGCCAGATACACCAAAATATGGAGGCGGACAATTAAAACCGCCTCTGACAGAAATGCCTTATACACGTGCAGTCACACACTTGCACATACTCGTACATGCTTGTCTGGTACTATAAATAACCCTCCTTTTCAGAGCAGGTGATTTAAATGATGATGGAAGGGTGTGGAAAGAGAGAGAGGGAGAGAGAGCGGAAGAATAAAGGGATGGAGAGAGTGGACAGCAGTCTGGCCTGAGTTGACCCCGACAGAGGCGGCCGTGGATCTTTAAATCTAGCAGCCTGACAACACACTGTTTGCCTGCGTGTGCTTGTTTGTATTTTCCGTTGTGTTAATCATCCGTAGCGTTGTGAGGAGGCATAAATGTGTCATGTGTGGATGTGTTTTTTGTGAGAGACGGAGCATGAGAGGTGGAGAGAGAGGGAATTTGCATTTGTTTTTTGTTTTCATGGTCCTCCATATCTCATTTTCCTTTGATTTTTGTACATTGTGTGTGTGTTGGTGTATATTTGTGTAATGTGAGCCTCCTCTTCATGCTTAGTCTCTTCATCATGGTCTCTGTCTGACTCTATCTCTCCGGCTCTGTTTTAATAAAGCGTGACGAATTGGATTAAAGGCAAGGATTTTCTGCTTGAATGCACTCGCGCATCTGCGTTTTATTTTTGTGCTGCCGTGCCATTTTCCTATATTTTTCCCCAGCAGAGTGAAATGCCTCCTCCTCCTCCTTCCCCACGCCTTTGGACATACAATACATGTACACACATTGACTGATGTGGCCTTATTGTCTATCTTAATGCCTGTATATCAAGTGTTTCCAGTCTCTGGTCAATATGATGTTTTCGTCAATTCCTCTAAAAGCTTACAGGAAAATGTAGGTCATAGTTGTCAGCTATGTCTAATTCCACGTCCTCTTTTTGTCGTTTTTCATTTGAGCAAACATTAAGATTTCTACAAACTGTAGTAAATGATCAAAAACATATTATGCTTTAAATTAATGAGAACATGTAAAGTAAATTGAAATGTTTTGTTGATTGCAGTGACCTATTTTTTTTTATTTGTGTGAGTTAACCATGCTCCCAAATCCTTTTTATTAAAGAATTTTATTCACTTAAAATAAATCATTTTCTTCCGTCCCACTGTCTTTTCCTGGTGTTAGAAATTGCGTAAATGCAATATGGCTGTGGATTCATGCACTTTGTACCCAGCCCTCCACCTCGGATTCCCCCCCCCCCGCTCGCTTTTCCTTCTCTCTCCCTCCTCTCCGAGTCGCCCCAGGGTGCGCCCCTCTGTGTGACGGCAGTTCAAACTCTGGAAAAAGGTCACCGGGCATATCGGGTCAACACACAGGGCCTGGTGGAGCGAGAAACGTGAGGAGCGGCGCTTACAAGGCCACGGGGAGAGGGGCACATCTCTCAGAAATCATCCGATGTCTGTGTTTACCCGGGCTCTGACAGGTCGACCGGCTCTGTCTGTGGAGAAGGCCAAGCGAATCTCACCGTGAGCCCTTATCTGGCTCGTCTGATACACAAACCCACATTGCCGATCTGCTAAATGAATTGAACAGTTTGCCTGACATTGCTAAATGTCAGGAAATATCAGTCAACATTTTTTTGCGAATTCAATCGCCTAGCATGACCCCCTCTCTTCTTCTCACTCACTGTTGCCCCCATTCCCTCTCATTGTGTCATTTTTTTTTTAAAATTCTCAATCTGCAAACAGAGTTTTATTCATTGGGCTTTTAATTGGCACAAAAGTGTTGGATCGGTATTTGCGTACATGTCATGGAAAAAATGTTTCCTCCAGCACACTAAACCTCAATGGTTACATTGTACATGTGATATAGGAACAACAAAGGGACAATGTGAGCTGATGAGCCTCTCTCTCAGTCTCTCGCGTTCTTTTTTGGCCAATTTCGCCCTCTTCCCCCAGTGACTCATTGCAAAAAGCCCCATGAAAGGCTTTCTTCCTGGGCAGAGAAGAGTCCTTTTAACCCCCCCTCATCACACCTCCACCTCAGCCATCCTCTGAGCCCCATCATTACAGGCCTTTAGAATGGCAAAATTACAGCAGAGTGACTTATTACCAGCTGTATCCAGGGACAGGTATGGAGGTGAAAGAGAGGGAAAAAGGTAGGCAGGAATAAAGGCGAGGTAGAGACTGATAAAGCAGATGAGGGAAAGGGCCAAGGAAGATGGAGAAGGGGTAAAGATTAGAAAGTAGTTTGAGAGTGTGGCTTGAATAGAGAGAGGGTGGTGTGTGTGAGAGAGAGCGAGAAGCAGACGTAGACAAACACTGTCATTTACCGAACGAGGCAGAGCTGTCTGGTAATGGACACATGATATATGGACGCTTAAAGTTTGCTCTGCCTCACAGTTCCCAAAGTTCACACATGCCTCCCATCCTTCACACCCAGTGCCTTGCCAACGGAAGCAACGCACTATGGGATGCCAGAACCAGCTCTGCGGAGGTTCACTGAGATTTTGTCAGCCAGGATTGGGATGTTTTGGAATTTGATCTGATCTCATGAGAGCCCTTGTATCACAGCGAACAAGTGGAATCAGCAGCAAAGTAGTCCGACAGTGTTGGAGCTTTTGCTCGTGGCAAATGGACCTCCAGAGACCCTCGCCGCGTCATACACAAAACTGAAGTAGACAAGCTTTAGTAAACAGATGTAAACTGGGTGGAATGGGATGAGAGTGTGAGTGGGAGGAGGGCACGTGCGGTGAACTAACAAACACAGAAATAGACACCTCGCCGGCGTAGATGACAGGCGTAGCTTTCTGTAAAACACACTCACATCCTCACGCCCTTGTAATTTATTTCACACTGACAATAATATTTTTGTTTGTTTGTGCCAAACTCAAAGTAAACCAAACGACGGCATATAATTAACTAAGTGTTCACGTGTATATGCAGTCGGATACACAGGGTGGGGAAGCCAAATACATTATTGTAAACTAAACCACTCAATCTACTAATTTTTACTCTAAAAAAAACAGTTTTTAAGTTGTCATTTTATAGTAAATATTAGCATAAACTGATATAAGCAGCAACTGCTTTACAGTGTGTTACATGAGGAAAAGACATTGATGAGAACAGCATTTAAAGTATGCATTTAAAAAAAACAACTTATTGTTAAAAGTTTATTATTAAATTGAAGAATAAAGGTCTTTGAGTATATCAGAAACTCCAGCCTACTGGAGGTGCATGCATATACCTACAGTATAATTTAGCACTAACTACACTCTGTCTGTGACAAGGATTTAATAAAAAATAGTTGCATCTTTTTATCTCAATTTTGCTTTCAGATGTTTTATTGCAGAAAGTGCATAAAACCCATAACCAAAATAAAATAGTGAAAATAAATTATTTTTGTGTTTTGTTGTGCTGGGGACCTCCTGGAACCCCCCTCAAGGAACCCACCATCTATATCACTGCACAGGTGTTTCTAAGGACAGGACTGCACTTGAACCAGGTGTCCACAACACTTGTGGCCACCTGACTTGTGGTCTTATCGACTCGACTGAAGACAAGTTCTTAGAAGTTTTATGCAAATTCTCAAAGTTCCCTGGTGAGCAGATAGACAAAAAAAAAAAAAAAAAAGTACACCTCCTCCGGACTCACACACACAAACACACACAAAATGCCATTTACAGCGAACGAGGCAACTCATGATGATTTTCATTGTTATTCATGTATTAATTTATTCGCTCATGGCAGACGTGAGACAGGGCTGTAATATGCAGATGTTGGTTTGTTTCTCGATGGGAATTTTCCGGTCCACTGCCTCTAGCTGCCACTAATAATAAAGACAGGCAAGGAAGGTGGGGGAGGAAAGGGGGAGGGGAGATGGAGAGAGAGAGGGAGAAATGGGAGGTAGAGAGAGAGAAGACTGGAGCTGTCAAGATGCCTCCAGTCATACACAGCGCTCGCACAAATTCCCCACCCCCTTTTCTACACACACGCACACAAGCGCACGCACACACATGCGGGCAGTGACCAGGTGTGATTTAGCTGTGAATTAACTTGTCCTTGACATGAACGTGAGCATGTAGAGTTGTCCTCTCTCTATTGTTGACAAGTCGCCGGAGCAGCTGCAGGCTGTTGCTCCTCTGTCTTTCGATCAGCACTCCAATTTGATTTTAAACTGTGTACAGTTCATGTGACAACACATCAATATAACCTGCTATACCCATGAGAGAATTACATCTCTAAGATGTGACTCAAAATGAGGCCTAAAAATTTAAAGCCAGCTACTTTTCACTCCTCATCAACATCACCCTTTATTTCTCAGCTGATAAACAAGACAAATATCTCTTTTATGCAGCTGCTGAAAAGCTAATGCATTTTTATGTGCTGCTTTATTGAGATGCTCCCTGTGAGTAGCGCAGACTTGGTAAGAAAATAAGCAATTGAACAGAGTGACTGTGGCTGAGACATACAGTAAATGGCCAATGACCATAAGGCACCCTGCAGGCAATTGGCTGTGAGACATGTTGTTTTCTGCGTGCTGTTGTGGTGTGGCACCGGGGTTAGTTCCTGCAGGGGGGTCATAGACGTGGAACATTGCCATGCTGGAGGAGTAATGATGTCAAAGACAAGATGCTAACAGGCAGCGAAAGGATTCACTCTATTTTCTCTCCTTCTTGCTGCATTTATAAGAGATATTAACCCCCTCCTGTCTGTGTGATTGAATGGCAGCTAAAAGGGGGAGGAAGGGTTAAGAGGCCCTGGAAGAGTCATAGCCAATCACACAGAGATAGAACTCAGATGTTGAGCTATTTAGAATTAAAAAGGAGGGAATGAGAGACATCAAAAAGGAGGAGAAGCAGGTGAAAACAAATATTGGATGCACATATGCTGTTACTGTAAGCTAAGATGAAAAATAAATTCTGCATAACCATCATGTAAACCAATAGTGCAAATAAAATGCTCACAAATGTAGTCATTTAAAAAAATGTTTTCTATATAATACTATAAAAATAAAAGAATAATACTATCTTTATACAGTTTTGGAACAATTTAATACTGTTTCCTGTCATTAGCTATACAGTATATGGTGAATTTACAAGAGAAAAAAGGAATTTAACTTTGAAACGCTTAATTGCATTTGTGTAGCAACACTGCAGACTAAGAAGTGTCTTTACAGGTTGAAAGCTAATTAGCAGCATTATCAGGTGTATACGGGGGGGGAAAGAAATGCAGTAAGGCAAAATGTAAACAAATATACTTAAAGTTACTTAAAATGTCAATGGATCAATTTCTGGAATAATAATAATAAATGTTATTTATATAGCACCTTTCTTAACAATGTTACAAAGTGCGCAACAAAAGAATTAAAACCAGACAAAGCACGGGAATCGTGAACGCAAACAAATGGCATCAACAAAGGGGAACAGAGATGCAGAGAGATGTAGCTAGCATACTTGTTAGCCAGGCGTGTTTTACCATTATACTACTAAAACACGCATCATAAACCAGTGTTGAAACGAGTATTCAAATCCTAAATGGTAATAATCCAGCAAAGTACAAGTACCTTAAAATTGTATTTGTAAAAGGACTTGCTTACCACTGCTATAAACACAAACCTCACAGCATCCGTCATGCACGCTGATGTCTTGTTCCCCTGTGATTTGTAGACACACTTGCATGGCTATCTGGAGCTGGAGCCCACAGGCATGCACCCAGGCCGGAGTCCAAGCTGTGTCAAATCAGCAGAGTCTTCACCAGAGGCCAAATCTGTAGCGTATAATTAGCTTTTAATCAGCACCCTCATTCAGGCGAGCAGTAAAGATTAGCCCTGCTTGGGCCCTGCTTAAAATAAGCATTCATAAATGCGTGTGAAAGCCTCTGACCCATCGCATCCAATCATACACACACAATGCCGGGCTCCCTCCCTGCTGTCCTCTCTCATCTCGCTCATGCCTGCAAAGCGCCTCTTTATCCCCCCCCCCCTCTCGCTTCTCCTTGAATCTTCGCTGAATTTGTTAACATTTTCCACGGATGTTGGTTTACCTTTTTTTTTTTTTTTTTTTTAAAAAAGGAAATGCACAGCAACCTCTGCCGTTTACATCCTTGTTTGCCAGCGTACACAAGGATGCACACAAGCCTGAACGTAACACAGCAAAACCTGACCTTCATGACACATTCCGTGCAGGAGGGCCTATTTGGATAATCCAATATGGAGAATTTAAAGTGAGTGTCTTTATTAAAAAAGCTGCTGGGGTTCGAGAGCGTAACATTTTAGATGAGCTTGTCTCGTTCTAATCCCTGCCTCTCTCTCTGGGGTGATCTGCAGCATTTATGCCAGTAATGAAGTGCAGTGAGATGAAAGCCTTTTTAATGGGATTTAGTTAAACTGGGACACAAACCAGAAAGTCAGGGAGAGTGGAGGAAAACACTCCCCTTGTCATCACAGCCAACGTCACTGTTATTTCTGCCCTCATGCATGACCGGCTTGCATGCTGTCATTATTTGATGAATGTGTGTCACCTCGCTTTTCTATTGGCTGTGATAAATGCCAATCACAGACCCCCTGTTATAAAATTGTAATCCTGTTGCTGCTGTGTTTTTCTTCTTTTCCTCTAGTCAAATTTTCCCAATCCATAAATCCCAGCTCATCCTCTGTTGGGTGATACTGAACAAGGACTGACAGTTGTATATGTTGCATGATGAGTCAGCGCATTGTGTAAGCGTATGTGTTTATGGATGGCAGGTTGGTTGTGGGGGGGGGGGGGGGGGGGGGCTGGCATA
>JBBPCS010000672.1:10396884-10409897 GCA_037974645.1 Hollardia meadi
AGAGAGAGAGAGAGAGAGAGAGAGAGAGAGAGAGAGAGAGAGAGAGAGAGAGAGAGAGAGAGGTAGGTTATAGAGATGGGCCTTTTGTAGCTCTGCAACCAGAGGGGACAGCTCACTATATCATTCAGCCGTTTGTTATTTTGTCTGAAGCGGGAGTTGGCCGAAGGGGAAAAATGTCTATTTCTTTTACCCCAGTTGCCTGAAGGTGAAACCCATGCATCACTCAGCAGAGAGCGTGTGTGCGCGGCTGTTTGCTTTTGCATGCATTCTTTTGTGTGTGTGTGTGTGTGTGTGTGTGTGTGTGTTCATGCAGATGTCCACATCAATATGTGTGCATACATGGGAGGCTAATTCTTGAGCGATCAGGTGTCAGAGACTGTTGTTCAGGCTGAGTGAACCAGATTGAATTCCTGTGATTCAGTTTGGTATGTCTTTGGTGATAAACTAAACAAACCCGACGGCTTGCCTGTGTTTTTTACAAGATCCGCCTCTAGCCTCTCTATTTATCAATCTCTCCCTGTTTCTTGTGCTTTCAGCGGTGCTCCAATTCTTTTCTCATCTGCCTTACCGTTCTGTTAGCACATCTCATTTGTGCTCTCACACTGATGTTAAAGTTTTGAAACCAAGTTTGTCCTTTACGACTTCGTGGTGTTTATGAGCTCTGTGTGGCCGCGAGCGGCGGGAGATCCGTTTGCAATTCCCAGTGAATCGCAGTGATCCGTGTTTCTGCTGTTTCTGTGCTGGTTATTAAAAGCCAGGGGAAAGGTTACAGTAAATGCCACTCAGCCAACGTGCAGCTCAGGCTTGGCAGACCTCCCCAGCCCCCATGCCGCCCTGAGTTTCACTCTTAACATTTTTGGGGAACGGTAATTTCACCTTACTTGCTCTTTTACCTCCGTGCTACACCCCCAAAATTGGCAACTGCACCCCCCTATCCTAAAAGTCTGCCACAGAATTAGAAAGCATGAAAAGCAGCCCCAAACCTTACCGAGCTCCTGAGTCTGACTAATTTCCCCTCCTCCTCCTCCTCCTCCTCCTCATCTTCAGTGCTGTCCCTCCGAGCCCCCCCCCCCCTTCCCTTGTCACTACTTCTCCTAGACGCCTTCGGCACTCATCACAGAGGTCACGCACCTGTCGCCTGCTGTAAACAGAAAATGAATAATTCAGGAGTCGGAGCTGGTTGACTGCAACAGCTGATGGTCTCTCCGTGACGAGCAAAGATTTATCCCAAGGATTCGCGTTATAATCCTCAGCTGGGATCATACTAATGAGAAACGCTCTCCGGAGAGTCTGAGGACCCATTTGGAGCCAGACCGCATGTCCTTGACCTCTGCGGGTGATAAAGTTAGTTTGAAGTGACAGCCTGAAGTAGCACGAGAAACTTCCGCCACACGTGACTGCTGCGGATATTTAGATTTGCAGAAGGATTGTGCTGATACAGGAATATTACATGCACTCTTAAGTGCCATCTTACTCTACGTATTCTCACTGTCTTAAGAATCTCTCTTGGCCCTTTGCTATTCATCCTTCTCTCTTTTTTCCTCCATCTTCTTTTCTCCAAGGTAAGACCTGCAGAGGGAGCTGACCTGTAACAGAAAGCCAGTTATATTTGAGAGAAATACCCAAGTAGCAGGTTGAGAGGCAGCAAGATGCCAGTTTTGGCTGCCGGGTAGCTAGAGTGATTGCTTTTCGCTCCTTATCACCACAGCAGCAGGTGTCTAAGGTGCACTATACTGCTGCACTCTGAGGGGATTCACAATTATAACACCCTGGCCACCAGCTCGCCCGCCACCATCCATCCCACCACACTTCTTTTCTTTCTCTCTTTACATCGAGTGAAATGCTGCCGCCAGTAGTTACTTAGGAATCCTCTTATGGCCGCGCTCCTTCAAACACCTGCACAGGCTCTGATAAGAATCCTTATCTGCTCGGCCCCATGTCTCTTCTCTGCACCCAGGCAGAGCAGAAGGGCCCTAAGGCTGGAGTTGAGGGTATATTACACCACCATGGGTGGTCACAACTGATTGTTTTTCAACCACATTATCGTGTCTGGTGCGTCATGTTGGAGAGGGTTTGGGAGCACGAGGAGGAAGGCAGCTGCGGCAGTGGAGCGAGGCGTTAAATCCTTTGCTGTGATGAAGTTTTCTATTTAAAAACACGCCGGCTGCCTGGCTCGGGTGTGCCGCCTGCAGTACAATGCCTCATATGAAGAATCATCCCTTTATGGCGTCCTACCATCTTTGTAATTACACATGAGGAATGAGAGGAGACATCTGCATGCCAGCACTTTGAGGAGAGGAGGAAAGAGACAACAAAAGGCTGAGCAGCTTCTCACAAACGCGTTCCAATTTGCAGCTTGCAGCTGTTTCTCTTCAGAGAGCTTGTCGAACGGCCCGTCCTCTCTTAGCCTGAAAGTGTCTCACAATCCTATCGCTGATTTCTTAGCCGCCGCTGATTAGAGGCCAACGCTCGGCAACGATGACACATTCCGTCCTCTAAAAACGTGTTGACTGTCTAAGCATGACTATTCTTCTCCATTAGCAGGTGTTTAGACGTGGACATGATAAGAGAAAGATCATTTTGGATGACGGCTGCACCACTCTCACACACACACACACACGTCACTTACTCGTCAACATAGGTCATTCTGCATCTGTTTATATGGCGCACTATCTATGCATGTATTGACACACATGTTGGAAACTGTGTGCATGTGACTGTGTACAAATATTGAGCAGTTTGTGCGTTGTGTTTGTCCGTTTCCTGACATTTTCCCACAGTTATTTCACCTTTGTTTAGCTGCGTATGCTGTACAGGATTGAAAACCAAATGAGTCTAATGAATCCACAAGCATGGTACTGCACCCCATAAATTAAGTCCCCCAGATGTGCTTCTGTAGATTAATCTTCACGCTCACAAGCAATTATTCTGGCAGTGATGCTGAGGCATGAGGCTGATTTGAAACAATTACAGCCCAGGTTGGGTAAAATTAGCTCATTCATTTTCCAAGCCTGCTGCTGATTGAGAGCGAGGACATTTTAAAGAGCAAGCAAAGGGTAATTGTTTTTTAACATTGGCCCGTCCTTCATCCAACCTGAGCGTGGACACTTTAGGGTTAAATTGTTTGAGTAAATTGTTTAAATAAATGTAAGGATATGTGGCGAAATGAAATAATCTTTGAATGGCAACTATGTATGTTTTCTACATTTGTATATGCATTTCTGTTACTCAAATATAATACTATATAATATAATAATTAATAAGAAATATACAAGAGCTGACTCCCACTTCCCTGCTGTGTGTTAAAAGGTAGAAAAAAAACCATTTGGACCTGCAGCTAGGACTTAAAAAGAACAGGAAGGGTTTGCTTTTTATAGCCAGTACACATTTCCATTAGGAGTTTTAATTGGCCGTTGACACATGCCTTACAGCGGAATTCAAATTAGGTATGTTATAAGAAAAGTCTAAAACAAAGAACCTGGCAAGGCAGAATGAGCGAGGATAGAGACATTTTGTGAAAAACAAATTTGGGTGGAATGGGAGTAGATGATCAGCCGGTCATTAGATGTCAAGAAAAAAACTGGAAGGCAATTTACTGGCTCGCTGCAGATACGACTCGCTTAGCAGGAGATCTTTTGCATAACAATGAATGTAATAATACACACGTAATGTACAGTACAATTCTCTCTGCAAGCAGTTTACTGGTGTCGTTTATATAAATAAAGGGGAAGGTTCTCGCCTTAAAGTCTCAGGGAACAGCTGTGTAAATGAATTATCTCCTCCGTGTGCGTCGTGAACAACTGTTCATCTCTGATGGGAAATTCAGGAGAGGATAGTTCCACTGCGTTCAACACAGCTACAACTTCATTTTTATTTCACATTCGTCACAGCCTCATAACCACCTTTATATCTGCCTCAGTGTCTGAGTGACTGTTTTCATCTCTTGCTCCTCTCATCTAATCCGGTGAGGAGTTAAAATTAGAAAACAACCTCTGTCTCATGCTTATTTTCTCTTGTACACCACGCTCCTCTTCCTTGAGGATCCAAGCAGCCCAGCTTGTCCACCATATCTAATCAATTTGAAATGAGTATTCACAGTTGGCATGATGGCTGTGTGACGCTTGGTTGACCAGCCTGATATTTATTCATGTAAAAAACGGTGTCACACTTAATGCCACTTCCACAAATTACTCAATTTGCTGAGGAAATGACGCTCATCTGAGTTGCTGTCAATCCTGCGGAGTGTCCTAGCCTTGGGTTTTTGCATATGTGTGGGCATTGCATCACTTTGAATCAGTTCAGATTTGGGTTTTTTCACTGCAAGCTCGTAATGTCAGTTATGATGATGAAAATGGAGACGAGTCGGCCAACTCTCAGATGTTTAAACTGTTTGTCGTGTTTTACCTTTAATCATTTTCCAACTTTTCAACGGTATAAAAGCTCATTTTATTTTTACCTAGAGGGAAAGGTCCGACAGCTGTCATTATCTTTGTAAAGCAAAGGGAGGAGATTAGGGAAAGTGTGGGTGACTTATTAAAACTGCTCGCCCTCAGGCTTGAAAGGAGGAAAAAACTAAAATGTTTATTTTCAGATTATATTTTTTTCTTTCTTTGCTGTTTATCGTCTCCTTGAAGCTGCCATTGCTCTGCTGTACGCAGCTGCAGAGCAATGGCTGGCCATAGGCACCATCTGCATAGATTGATGTGTCTGATCTTTTCCCTCTCTACCTCCCATTTCCCGTGTAGCATCAGGAATCAGTAGCATCTCTGTTGCCCGCCCGTAGCTGCCTGCCTCATAGGGCTCCACAGTGGGGAAGCTGAGCAATTTGTTTCTGGATGGCTCCAGGCTTGTCAGATGGGCCTCGCCTCTGCTCAGGTTGGGTTCGGTAGCAATGCGCTGCTCGCTGCCTCCCTGACAGAACTAATTATAGACACTCTGCGGGAGAAGAAGCATCTCCGTGAGGTCCTGTTACCACTGTCGGACTGCCATGACTCACTACTGAGCCAAACACGGTAGACGCAACTGAAATTTTTTAATTTAGGAAACATTTGTTCAAACCTGCTTAAAGCCAGCAATCTTGAAACGTTTATTACCTTTTCATGTCAAAAAGCAGCAGT
The DNA here is from genome assembly GCA_037974645.1 of Hollardia meadi. Taxonomy (NCBI): domain Eukaryota; kingdom Metazoa; phylum Chordata; class Actinopteri; order Tetraodontiformes; family Triacanthodidae; genus Hollardia; species Hollardia meadi. The sequence goes on from JBBPCS010000672.1 coordinate 10,402,002, forward strand.
GCCTCACGGTCTCAATTGAAGTTGAACCCTCACCTTGTGTTAGTCAATGCCAGTAACAGAGGCAAAGGCCAAGGCTGAAGCCAAGGCTGTATATTGATCCTATTTAAACTTCAATGTCAGGTCATATTTTATTTATTGGCTTTAAATTAACCTCTGATGGAGCTGCACACTTATCTCACTTCATTCTTCTTTTTACCTTGTGGTTTGGGATTAATGCTCTACAGTAACCCAAATGATGCAACCCCACAGGGGAGGTTTTTGGGTTGACAGAGAGGTAAACTTGTATAATTCCTCCAAAATTACATGCGAAAGAAAAGTTATGAAGTTATTATCCTCCCTGAGAGTGCTCTATTTTCAGTCTTGGGTCAAACTGTGCTTAGCCTTGCATATAATCAGGCCACACGGAGCAGTTTGCCACCTCCTGCAATCCAGGGAAAAGAAGGAGAAAGGAGGGCAGAACTACATATGAGAGATTTTTAAAGAGCAGATTAGCTTAAAATAGGAAAGAAAGTGCTGGGATTAGATATAATCCTCATAAGAAAAATCCTTATTAGAGATGGACTCCAGTATCTCCGCTGGAAAGATCTCAGCCAACAATTTTATCATGTAGATATTTGGATGTCTGCTAGCCCTTCTCCCTTCAAGGGGACACACAAGCTGGGGAGAACAAGCCAACAACAGTTGACTGCTCTGACATCAAACAGGGTAAAGTTGGAACTCTGCTCTGCTCAAATATTCCTTGCACATATTTAACATGTAAACTGTATCTGTCTGCTGCACACACATTGGAATACAAATTGGTATGTGTAGCACACACAGTCGTCGACTTACACACTCCAGTACACAATATACAGAGCAGAGCAGCCAACGCGGCATGCCGAGTGACCCAGAAAAAAAGAGAGTGAAAATATAATTCAAATAAACAACTTTAAGGGCTTTAAAGGTAAGTTGAGGAAATGAGACAAAAAGGAGGGAGATGAAATTATTTCACCATCTCTGCACCGTTTCATCAGTCCAGTAACTTCCTAGCTTAAACTCAGGTTTGCAGATTATCATCATACTTGAAGGGGGGGAATGGAAAATATAAGGGAGTAATGGCTGTGGATGGAGAAGAATAAAAAGTGTCACTCTTTAATTAAAACTGATTGTGGTTAATGTTCTCTGTCCGTGCTATAATGGTTCCCACGGTGGCCCTCACACCATCTCCTGATCAAGCGGAAGCTAATTGGCTGTTGAGAGTCACTTTTCTCTCTCTTTCTGTGCCTCTCCTTCCCTCTTTGTCTCTCTCTCTCTCTCTCTCTCTCTCTCTGTCTCACACAGTCTCCCAGCGGAGTACATTTGGACATCCAGAGGCACTGCAATGTCATTTCATGCCCTCGAATGGCTGTGAGTCTCTAATACACCATGAGGCCAATTTACAATTTCCAGGCACAGCGCGTGTGAGACAGCCAGTAATTTATATGCATAGCATGTCTTGGGTTGTTCCATACCCTGGTGAAAAAACAAGGCTCTCTTGGTTGGTTTATTGTAACTAAAAAGCTCCGGTTCGATAGTTATGTGAAGAGTTGTGGATGCCGGCTCTTCCTGCTCTGTCAGATCAGGTCCCATCAGCCCATGGTCTGCAGGAAGACAGCGGCTGTTGGGAAGTTTGCACGGTAGCTGAGGGATGGTGAACCTGTGTGGCAGATGCACAGTGAACAACATCCTGTTATGTCTGTGAGTTTGCGTGTCAGGAATTGACTGCATGCACATTTGGTACTAGCATATGAGGACTGTTCTGGACATCATCGAAAAGAGAAGTTATTATGTGTACTTGGCAACTGACGAAAGCATCATCCACATGGTGCAGAGTGATTACGCTCATATTGTGCCTGCACTTAGTGCTCATCATTTCACCAGTCAGCAATCTCCCTTGCAAATTCCCATTCAATGCATTCAGATTTAGATGTGTAGATATTCATTATCACAGCTTGATGATCAGATCAAAGGCCTGGTGGTGAAGGTCTAATTGACAGTCCAACTGTTACTCAGCAGGCAGTCACAGCTGAGCAATAGAGATGCGGTGCACCATGCCCTTAAATTCTGCAGAAATCAACAAAGACAATAACTCTTATCCCAGTGATCCCACAACCACTTGTCTCTACAAAGAAAAAAAAACACAAAACCAAAGCCAATCCCATCTCTGGTGTATTCTTCTAAAATGTTTTTACACAAAGGGTTTCATTGTTTTTTCTTTACTTCCATGCTCTATAGAACACTGCATAGTAAAAGGCTTGAGTTTCCCCTTCTCCGCTGTGGTTCTTGAAGGCAGCAGAAGTAGTCTTGTACGTTATTTTACCTAAATATGCAGCCTTTGGTCTTTTTGTACAAACATTAGAACCAAAGTCGCAAGTGTCCTCAGGAGTTTACGAGGGTGCACCACCAGCAGCGACACAGTGTCCTTGTGTTTTTCTGTCTCCGTGGGCTAAAAATGGCGACAAAGATATTCAGCCAGTCTAGACTAAAGACTAAAGAACAACAAAGCTAGATTACAAATTTACAAACCGTCACACTTACATTTATTTAGCATTATCCAGTTATTTGGCCAATCAGGGAGCTATGCGACAGACTTTTTGTGACTATCTACACCGATCGGCCACAACATTAAAACCACTGACAGTTGAAATAAATAACATTGACCATCTTACTACCCTGGATCCTGGCATTCATGTGGATGGACAATGTGTGCTGCCACACCACAAAAACTGCTCAGGAACAGCCCGAGGAACGTGACAAAGAGCTTAAAGCGTCCACCTGGCCTCAAAATGACCCAGATCCATGGGAGAGCACATCCACATGAATACCAGGACTCAGGGGTTTCCACTAGAACATTGTACTGTAGCCATGATTGATGTCATTCACTTCATCTGTCAGTAGTTTTAATGTTGTGGCTGATCGGTGTATATATACTATATATTTATCTATCTATATATCTGTAAAAGCACAGTAAAAGCACCACTGGACTACATTCTTTCCCTTGATGATCATGATGATACCATGATAAAACAGCAAAATACGGCCACATACAGACACACACACACACACACACACACACTGGAGGTCACCTCTCAGCTTCTATGAGCCGCCAGCTCAGCTACAACACAGGTACGACAGAGAAACCTTTACAAAGGGCCATGAATGTGCTTCAGACTGTCAAAGCTCCAGCTGACAGCAGCTGCTCGTGGCCGGTCAGCTCTGACTACCAGCTGGTCAGTCGCTGGTCAGTCCGTCACACTGTCTCCTTACCTCCCGTGTCACACACTACATTGACACAAGGCCGCCACCCCTACATAAATACATAAATAATACATAAATATATTGTTTTGAGGCAGTCGTTAAAATGACTGATGCTAATGTTCTTCTTGGGAGTAGAGTGTCGAAATGGTACCCATTTTAAGTTTCAAGTTTTTCTGAAGTGAAATCATGGACTGTCTTTGAGAAGACAGGCAGCAACAGGCAGAACGAAAAACACAGTGGAGATCCACTCACTCAGCACCAAGACCCTGCTGTGCCAGTATCCATCCTACATAATTATACTGGGCCACAAATAAAAAGGCTGTTTTTTCTCCTCCCTCTCCTCCTTCCAGTGACGCTCAGCGGCAGTTTGCAGGGGTACACAGAGCATGTGGGCGGGTTGGAGGTATTTAGATGTGAGAAACGGCAATTTGTCAGAAACCTAAGGGAGCACTGGAGTGATGACAAGAGAATAACAGTAAAACGACTAAAGGATTGAATGGCTAATTTTGTCATAGCGGAAGAGGAATGAAGAGGAAGGAAGGCTCTGTATGTTTGTTTTGGAATTCATGATTTTCTCAGATAAGCAAGTAGAAAATAATTGAAAAATCAATGTTTGAATTCTATGGCTCAGATGCACCACAAACATACGCGGATCCGAGTAGATGCGATGTGACGTGACTGTTGTGTAACCAAGCCCAGTGAGTCATGAGAGGGAGGAATGCATTGTTGTGATGGTTGGAGGAGGAGGAGGCCTGACTGGGGAACGACTGCTGGAGACAGTCAGATCTGTTGGCAAAGTCACCTGGGAGAGAGGGGAGGAGGCTGGACATTTGGGCTCAGACCTTAACTGCCAGTGGCTGTCTGGACCCCAGACCACCAATAAATAAATGAATCTGAGCCTTGACGCAGACATGACTCTGGACAGGAAGAAACACATGTGCACAGAACCACGTACGCATGCAAACACATGCATATGAGCAGACATACACACAACATCAAACAAGTGGAAAATGACGCAGTGTGATAGAAGGAGGTTATCGGGGGCTGCAGGCAGTGTTTCCTCCCTGCAAACACACACATACAAAGAGTGCCTGAACACTCAAAATGTATGTTGCTCTGCTTTAAAGTGTCCTACTACTGGAATCACACGCAATATGTTCAAAGTGCAAAATTATACCTTTGTTTGTTTTTTTTGTGTACATGTGTGTTTGTATCTTATGTGACTGTTATATTGACTTCCCCCCCTCGCCCTGGGAGCTATTTGTTTTCGGAGTTGCGTAGGCTGTTCTATTTGTATGCGTTTGTGCGCGCGCTTGTGATACTTGTCTAATACATGCAAGCTGAGCACACACACTCCTTCACTCGCTGTCTTACATGCCTGGATTCGAGCTGGGCCTCTGTAGCAGTGTTATCATCCAAAGAGGCAAACAGCCAGGCCCTGATTTAATAAGCTGCCTAGGGAGCCACAGAGAGGTGGGGAAGCACTATCAGCTGATAACTGTCCTCCCTGCAAGCCCAGCTATTTTCCTCTGATAGTCCAGCCAAGAGAAGACTCAGCTTCTCCTTGTTTATTGTGTGAATGTGTGCTGTGTGTGTGTCTGTGAGCGATCCCCCGCCGGCTGCTGCCCACGTGTCTGTAGGCTGCGTCCATCCTGTGCTGCATCTCTCTCTGGGTGTCAGACAGACGGCAGAGGAGAGCCCACACATGGCAAAGGCGCGCCTGAGCCCAGCACTGAGGAGCATATGCTCAGAGCTTCAGTCTTTCATCCCCCCCTCCCCCCCACCACGCACCAACCACACATACCCCATGTCATGACTGCCAATCCTGCCAAGCCGCAGAAAGCCATGGGCCAGACTACTGACAGACCTCCCATCTATCACTCTGTTCTGGACTTCATAGAGGCCATACAGCAGCAGCATCATCCCATAACCTTAAAAAACCAATGCTAAGAAAAAATTATAGTATGCCACAAAAAAACAAAACCACCATAAAGTTTTGCAGTGCAACAGCTTCACTTTATTTTGAGTTTCTGTCATTTTGTTGTTGGTTCTATATTTCATCCAGGCCATGCAGGTTTTGTAGGAGTTACGTGCCAGAGGGACATAAAGATGGTAGATGGGTGCATAGTGGGTTTTCATGCCGGAGACGGGAGTTTGTGTCCTGTCTTAGACCTATAATTAAAGACACTGTTGAATCTGTAGTAAACGGACCCGTGCAGACAAGTTTTTAGCTCCATGAGTGTTGAATTTTGCAGCGAATGGAGAAAAATGCATTTGTTTAATTTGTTCAATGCAAAACACTTGATTATTTGAAATTAAACATTTCCAAGACTCCGTGTTGAATCTCTTTGTGAAATTAACAGAGCAGTGCCGTACACTATGCACTCCAAGCTTTGAATATATTACCAATTTTCTCCTGTGTTTCTGTCTTCAACTTTTCTATCCCACTATCTTTCTCTGAAAACGTGCACCTGCTCCCCTACCTTGAGAAGGAGCTACTTTGTGGCCAATGTTTTCTATTTTTAAGCGACTGGTATTATTTCAAGGGTTAGGGTTAGGGTTTTTTGCTCTTTTTTTGTCTGTGGTGTGCGTTATCACACAGGAGTACAACAGCGTTGTAGCATATGTGTGTGTTGTACCAGGGCTCACATGATAGGCACACTTTGGGGTGGTGTACAAACTTTAAAGGGTCAATGTGTTCACCCACAAAACAAAACTAATATCTTTCCATCCGGTGCTGGATCATTCCATAAAAAAGAGACCGCAATCAGATATAATACGACCCGCACTCAGGATGAAAATGTTGGTCTCTATTTGTTCATTCTCTCCAAATGATGTACAAAAAAATGCAGCCAAACATTTCGGCTTCTGCCTTCCTCAGTAGCTGCACTTTGGGGTGGCCACGGTGACCTGCAGCTGACGCCAATGATTGATCCTGGTGCTGGGATAAGTGCCTGCGCACCGTTGAGCACACCGGTCCACTGAAACGCAGCCAGGCGGAAAATTAGAAATCTCTTCATCCCTGGTCCATTTGAAATCCGATAACTCCAATCTTCCCCTCGCACAGGCACCTTTCCTCAGCCAATAAATCAGTAATTAAATGATGTGTTTGTGTGTGTGTGTGTATGTACATGATGGTAGTTGCATGTCCTTGGGGGGATCAGCTCAGGCAATTGGGGTGAAGGGAGTCTCCAACAAAACTGCCCATCCCCCCAAACGCACATGTACGCCGCTTTGTATTGCCAACGTTAAAAAAAAGAAACACACACTTACTTACACCACCCACTCACAAGCACGCTCATACACGCACATTTAAATTGTACAATGTGTGTTGGGTGTCAGATGGAGGTGTAAAGGCGCCTCTGGTATCAAATAAATCAAAGCCAGGCCTCCTCTGAGTGCAGTACCTGACCTTTTTGGAAGCCATCAGTGCAGTTCCAGTCTTACAACCACAATGGGACAGAAATGTTTCTTTACTTCTAACATTTATCTCTTTGTGTTGTCCAGGTACGTCGGCCCAGGGCAGCCCTCTCCTGGCTTCCCTCCCTGTCCCAGGACGGCCTCTGCAGCCTCAGCTCGACCTCAAGCACCTCCTGCCCTTCAGACTCAATGGATCCTCTCCCCTCAGCCTCTTCCCTAACTTTAACACAGTGAGTGCGCATTGGCACCCGATATCATGGAAAATAGCAACTAGATGAACAGGGATGTTAAATTGGAACCAATTACTGTCTGACTTTTATCAACAAAGGTCTCTGGCAGAGCCCAAGACAGCCTATAAATAATACAGTACCTAATTAGATCCAACAGAAATATCATGTAAGTAGGTGACTCATTTCACTGCAGAAGAAATATTGCGATTACACTGTTTAACATGTTTCTTTGAGCCTGAGAGCAACATGTCTTTTAACATTTTGTCTCATCTCGTCCTCCACATTCTTTGAAAATGCAAAGGAATGATATGAGGCAAGGGGCATGAAAGCAAAGAATCAAAGCACCTGGCAAGCTATGACTCAATCGATGATATTGATTAAAAAACATGTCAACAAATTACCATCATTTTGTGTCCCGGTGCAGTAAAAACCTTCATTTTTTTTTTTTTTTAGCCAGGATTGTGATCCACATATTAAATATGGTGTTCAACCATGTGTTGGCTTTGAGCTTATATCAGGGAGACTTGTTGCCTTTAATGCTAGCCACTTCACCATCCCTCTATCTGTTCTGCCAGACCTTAGCCTCCAGTACTTGTCCCATAAACTCCACCATTGTGTCTGTGCAGAGGCCCTGCCTTAGGTCTGGGGTGCTAATCTTTATTCAAGCAGGCTTTCACCCCTCAAAATGGCGAGTTGTCACCTCAGTATCAGCATCTTATCAGCAACAAAATGTTCAGTTTTCAAGCGCCTTGGCTCTGATGCTTACCTGGCCTCAGTGCCTGGAATTAGAAGCTTGTATCTTTGATCCTTTACTTACCACTGCTATACCCATTGTCGGTTTGAATGTGCATGTGTGTCGGCACTTCTGATTTCTTTGATCCTAGTTTCACACTGGGTTACTGTGTGTGTGTGTGTGTGTGTGTGTGTGTGTGTGTGTGTGTGTGTGTGTGTGTGTGTGTGTGTGTGTGTG
>JBBPCS010000672.1:10409997-10430851 GCA_037974645.1 Hollardia meadi
CCCCCCCCCCCCCCCCCAGGCGTGAGCAGCATGGTGTTTTCATTCTTTGTTTTTTTGTAAGAATGAAATAACAAGATATAACATGTTCATTAGTTTGTTTTAGAGAAAAGCCTTTAGACAGTCTAAGCTAGTTTTTTCCCCTTGGTTCTAGTCTTTGTGCTAAGCTAAGATAACCAACTGCTCACAGTAGCTTTATATGGACTGTACAGACATGAGAGTGGTGTTGATTTTCCATTCCAACACTCTGCACAAAAGCAAATATGCATATTTCCCAAAATGTCAAACTGTTCCTGTAATGTCACACCAGAGAAAGACCTGAGTGGTCCAAGTGTTCTCTGGTTGTCCAACTGCTATTCTTTCCAGCCTGGCATACCCTTAGGCATTTTCTGCTGTGAAGCTGAAGTGACCTTTTTAATCCAAAAAAAAAAGATGCGAGGATGTCTGTCAGTGGCTTTTGAAGAAGGCTAGAGGTTCTAAAGGTTGTTTCAGTTCCTACTGGTTTCCCATAGAGGTCGATAGAGCTCATAGATGACTTCATGCCTCTTTGATATTTATGCGGTTTTCTATAGAAGATAGTTGTCATGTAAAATTATTTTGTTATGTGTCCATCTTTAGCTTGGCTATTTTGGGTGTCTATAATCCAGCTACATCGGTGTTAAAATATTACAAAACAGTACAGTACGGGAAAACATTTTAAGTAATATATGTGGAAGGAGGGATTTCACTGCATCTGCTACTCTTGTGCCTGCATAAATATTTTATTTCGCTCCTCTTGTTCCTCATATTTCAAGTTTTACATTGTCATAACAATAAAACATAAGCGGGCTACATATATTTGGAGCACAGTGCAGCGAAAAAATATCACAGAGACAACTGTGACTGGCAAATGTGGCAAAAGCAGTATTTTTACTACCGTATGTTGTGTATATTTAATTTTAGTCCGATTATCTATCATGAAATGTATATCGTGAATGTAATTCAGTTGTAACTTTTAATCACTTTATGCAATCACTTTAAGAGAAATCATTGATTTAAGGTAAATCAAATCAAGGTAGAGAAAGTCTGTTGATTAAACATATAATCTAAAATGTTGATGAAAAATATAACCTGAAATATAATATGTTTTTATAAATACAGTCTGTGCATCCTAGAACGCAATGGTAACTTTTATCTGATATGATATGTTACAGCCTGTGAATCCTAAGACATGCCGGTGTCTCTCAATCAGCTAAAAAAAACAAAACGCAGCAGGCTCATGGCACACAGAGAGAGAGAGTGAAAAAAAGGAGCTGTTCAGTAACAAAATGGAGCTGTTCACACACTCTTACCATGCTCTCATCAAACCAACAGAGGAGAGGAGGCTCTTATCAGGACACCTGCAAGAACCAAGCTCTTTTCTCACAGTTCTTATCAAATCCACAGAAAGGGAGGGCTGCTGATTTCAGCAAAAACCAAAAGACCTGGTACATGCCCAGAGAGAGTACAGGCCCTCGGATACCTTCGATAGCAAGGAGGCACAGGGAAGCTCTCACCTGGCCTCCAGCCCAAAGAAAAGGAGGGTGGGAGGAAAATACTGACGCCACAGTTTGGAAGTTTCTGGAGAGAAAAAACACCTTTAGGTAATGGACAAATGATTGGTTAAAACAAGAAAATAGGCGGAGCTAATGCCCAAACTCCGCCTGGTTTCACAGTATAAAGGAGAATGCACAGCGCTATGTAAATTAGTCCACTCGCGAGTTTGACTCGGGCTTTAATGCTGGTGACAGAATAAAAGCTCTACTGCATTGAACTCTGATTTTTCTCCAGTGATTCTTTGTCTGTTTTTTTAAGGCTCCAGTAGCTTTTGAATCTCGTTAGAAATTAAGTGTTGGTGAAGAAGTCTGGACTCAACCACTGGCCCAGGTCCGGACTTTGTGATCCATCACATCCTACGTTTTCAGTGACTTGAGGGGAAACTGTACGGTTCTATTCATTTCCATAATCAAACCAGGCAGCTCAGTGATTGTTAAATTAAGCAAACCAACTGGCAGATCCACTTTATTTATGTCTTATTTATTTATTGCTACAAGCAGGTCATGAGAGAGTGGATTCAGTGCAGGGGGACATGTTCCACACCCACTGAACATAATGTCGATGCACCTGATATAGTCCAACTTTTAGTTGTAGGATTTCGTACTCACCGGACATCAAGGATCCCTTGGGAGAGCACTGTATCCTGCTGGCCGTGGTGGTGATGTGAAAACCAAAGCTCATTTCACACCTTGTCCCTCTGCCTCCGCTGAGACTCAGTCGGTGCTGGCAGAGAAGGCGCTGGCTGAATTGGTCACACCGCACTAATCTCTGCAGCCTTTTCACGGCAGATCAATCACACAATGCGCTCAAGTATCCGAGTTGTTTTTATAGATGCTTCGACAGCCACATCATCTATAGGTCTCCGCTATATCACACCATTAGGCTCGCTAATGTGAAGTGTGGATTTTTAACTCCATCCCTAGACTGCTGTGACTGGTGTTCATTGTGGTGTATATGCCTCTAACCTTGTGTCTGTGCACTTTACACAGCACAAGCAGTAATCTTATCCTGTACTTAAAAGAACTTAATCTATCATTGATGCTCAGGTAATCAGGGAAATCCATGTTTTGCTCCTAATGAAAAGGTCTTTTAGGGTTTTCAATCCTCTGCAAGTATTTATTCCTCACTGAGGAGGCTTCAAAGCAAAGTCCGGCCTTTTTTCTCAACTTGTTCAGTGACTGAGGATTTGCATGATTTATTTCTTGAGGAAATAAAGCTGGATGAGAGCTCGGAAAGGAAACATTGCAGACTTGAAGGGACAGTTTACCTTGCTCCACTTGTCAAAACATACACCCTTTGGACAAAAGCACTATTTTATGCTAAATCCTTCATCCTTAATCTACCCATTTCATAAACACTAAGGGTAAATGTTCAAATTACTCACTATTCTCTATAATTAGTGTTTTTATGGACATTTAGGGTTTCCAAGTTTGTAAAAAGTACCCAAAACTCATACTTGAGTAAAGGTAAAGATATAATGCTAGAATATGACTTTGGTAAAGGAAAAGTTACCCATACGAACATAACTTGAGTAAAAGGAGCAAAAGTAATTTTCTGGCAGTAAATGCACTTTAGTATCAAAAGTACATACATACTGTACATTTAATGTATGTGTGCTGTAAGGGGTCAACCGATTATCGGCCTGGCCAATTATCAGATGCAATATTAAGCATTTTTCCAATTATCAGAATCAGTGTTTTGTTTTTTTTATCACGCCCTCGGATCACTGAATTGTTCCATACAATGGATTTAATTTGGAACAAAACTCCTCATTTAGCCGTTATTGTGTTGTATGTACTGAATCAGTGGTTGTGTATGGCTTTTTTTTCTCCATTCTAGTTTTGCTCCTTCCCTCTATAACTATCTCCTATCCAGGCCATGAGCTGATGAGAGCTGATCCCCGGAGGTTGTTTTAGCTTTTAATGAGTGATCTCTGTATTGATTTCTCTGATATTCTTATGTATCTAGGCTCGCTCTTACAACAGGCGCTTTGTTCTCAGATTGAACTGGGCTGTGAGAATGATGAGAATGTGAAGCTAAATCGTGATCCACCCGGAACTAGGACTGTGTGAAACGTGTTTATTGTTGTGTTGTTTGGTTTGTGTTTGTGGGTTTGTGCACATGTGTGTGAAATTAGCATGTATTGCCATGTGTCTAGGACTTGCAGAATTGGACTCTCACAGTGCACATTAATAGGGTAGTTGTGGAGATGGGATCCTTTCTCTTGTTGCATATTACACATGCAATTATACCTCTGGCCTCCCAATGTGCCATCGCTGTTATCAGGTGGAAACAGACTCTCCTTGCAGCCATCCCTGCTAGAGAGCTAATATTCAGGTGTGGATTTTAATATTTATTGGACGTGGGCTCTCCAGCAGATAAGCATCGAGTTATATTCCTGCTTTTCCCTGCCAACCTGGTCTTCTCTCATTTTCCTGCAGAACCAAGCAGAGGCTCACTACAAGGGCCACAAGCACGCCCGGAAGCTCAAAGCCATGGAGGCCCAGAAGAACAGGCAGCGACGAGCCGGGGAGGCCTCATCCACAGGAAGGGAGAGAGACCGAGACAGAGACCGGGAACGAGATCGGGACCGTAGGAAGACGTCCACATCCGAGGCTGCTCTTCCCGCGCTCATGGATACAAGCTTAGTGGAGGGAACAAGTATGTAAACAGAAAGAGAGATGGAAAGAAAACATCTCTTCATGATCACTCTATCACGCTTTGGTTCCTCTTCCATCCTCCTCCTCCTCCTCCATAGCTTGGCCTCCCTTATCGCTTCCCCTTTGCTCCATTGGGTTACACTTTGAGATTGCATCTTCTGTACACCTTATCCTTCACCCTCTCCCCCTCCTATCTCCTCTGTGTTTCTGTGCATTGAAATCTCAGCAATTTCAACCAACTCTATCCCCACCAAAGCCTCCCTGACCTGGCCCTCTGTCCCTGTGCCTGTGATGGATTGATGGTGGGCTCCAAAGCTACGGGACTGTGGGATGTCTGGGAGCAAGAGATGGGGCTCGCTGAGATCGATTGTAGCCTCACTGAGGGTTGTTTTTACCCCCCTTTGCCTCTTAATTTCCCGTGCTTGACTCCCCTTCGTTCCCTCCTGCTCTCTCCTATCTATCTAGGTTAGATAGAGAGGCAGCATGAAAAGAACAACACATAGTGCTGGCTGAGTTGAGAGGGAGCAGAATAGCGGTAAGAGTTTTCATTTGAGGGGCTGTCAAATAGAAAGGAAAATTGAAAGAAATGAAAGGCACTCATTTTTGTTCACAGAAAGTTCAAATGTCTTTACATTGGTGGTTTGAATAGACATTTTGGTAAATAAAGAGTGCATGGGTTTTCTTTCAGCAGAATATGAATGTTGACTTTTCCACATGACATGGTTGCATCTCTGGTTCGGACAGCATGAATTGCTCCAATGGCACTTTGACTGCAGAGTGAGCCCATTACCGTCTCATGTTGCACTCATCTGGGTCCACACTTTTCATTTATCTATCACCTTGGATGGATAAATGAAAAGTGTGGACAGAGACGAGGAGCGGTAGAGCGGCTTTCCTACTTCATCCTCTCTTCCACTTCCCCAGCCCCGGCTAAGATCACTGTCTGAGCAGAATTTCAAAATGTGCTTGGATGCTCAATGGAATATTAGAGAAGAGATATGAAGGTACTGAGAGCAGAGGGAGACAGTTTGTACTTAACCCCCCCTCATAGACATGCTCATGTCCACGTGGATACACACACACACAGACATCCACACTTTTTTGCCTTGAGCACTAAGAGTCTCCTTCAGAAAGGAGAAAGTGGACAAAAGACTGGGAGCCTGATAACGCTCTCATCAAATCTCATTTTAATATTCCGCCGTTGCAAAGGAGAGCAAAGCAGCAGTGGAGACGAAAAAGGATGACGAGTGGAAAATGAAAGATAAGATGAAATGAGTGAAGGAGATAGGAATAAGAGAGAAAGATCATGGAAGGAAGAGGGGGGTCATTGGAGCGAGAAAGTAGATAAGTCATAACTAGTTTTTATGCTGTGAATAATTTTACAGTTCCGAGGCAATTTTGAATGGAGGAACAGTCTTTAATAAGCCCAATTGTGTGATTGGCCTAATGTGAAATTGAAATGCAGCAGCTCGAGCCAGTGGTGGCATGCACCACAATGCCAACCTCTAATGAAATAGCACTCCAAATTAACACTCTATGAAATGAGTTATGCCTGCCATGAAACTGAAGGCTGGTGGGGAGCTGTCTGAGGGTAATGCCCACATTGTCTGCCATCAGGAACCAATAACACACCTGTTGGCGGTTCCACTAGGCAGTCAGTCTGGCTCTGAATAAACTGAACTGAATAAACCCCCAAGTCCCACCACTAGACTAATGCACATGTAGACGCAGGAGGCCACTACCATTCATATACAACCTTTTGATTGTGAGGTGCTAGATGGAGGGGTTTTTTTTGGTGCACAAGAACAAATAATGAGTCATAAATTCCTTTCCAAGTGTATTTTGGGCTTTGTCACAACATAGTTAAGAGAAACAGCAGGGCACTTAAATATTAATAACAATAATAACAACTTTGATAGCAGTATGACAGGGTCAGACTCAAATGCAGGACCTTAAACTGCTCAAGTAACAACACAACCTCTACATCAATAAAGGATGACCTACAGAAAGATATTAGGATCAGTCATTTCAGCAAACACCCAAAAGCAACATGTGCCAAGTGAAAAGGCCCTTGGCAACATAAGGAATAATGACTGTCCATCAGGAGTAAAGGAGGTAGTAGTATCAAGCTGCCACAGTCCACAGAGAGAGGCAGTGAAGAGAGAGGGGTGGATGGATTGGCCCATGTGATGACAAAGGTCCCTGAACCTCAAGCAGTACTTTTAACCCAAACCATAACCCAAAGTCGTTTTTGTACCTAAAGGTAACCAAACCTTATTCATAGTGCTGTAACATCAGAAAGCATAATTGTTTTTGAAGGCAGTTTTGGAAGCCACGACTTAAGCTGCTAACAACACAACCTCTACACCAACCTCTATGTTGGTGCCTACAAATATTCCATGTTGCCGTGCTGTACATAAACCTTTTTTAATGTCACAACAATCCTAAATTCCCTTAAAGTAAAACTTTCCAGCATCTCTTTCTTTCGGCACCTTCATCCCGTAATTTGGGCTCCGACAACAATTTGCGAGGACAGGAGGGAGAGAGACAAGGGCAGAGATGATGTTTTCAGTCTTACAAAGGGACTAATCGATGCTTATAAACCATGTCCCAGACCAACAAAGGAGGGAGAGAGCACACAGTGAGTGAGCAGCAGCCCGGTGCCCAGAAAAAGAGGGTCTGCATCAGTCGTGACAAGCATCAATCACCCTCGGCTTTGATTGACTCCACTGTTAAAGCTGTCTTCACGGAGACTCTGTCTGTCACCACGGTAATGATGATTTAAGGCAAGGATTTTTCTCAAGGGAGTTTGTTTATGCTCTGAGGCTGCCTTGGATCGAAGTGCGCCTGCTAAACCGAATGCTCGCTCTCAGTGCGTGTAAGCATAATGAGTCATTTGCTTTTTGACTGTTGTTGAATTTCTCAGCGGATCAATCTGCTGAACTGAGATGTCTTCAGATGTATTTACACTCTAAAAGCCTTTCAGACTTAATCGGACTGTTAAAACCTGGATTAAATTCTTTCCACGCTAAAGAAAACTGATGCTTCCTAGCATATTATTGATCCAAATATCCATAATTTGCTGCTGTGTTTTTCCACACAGAGGACCTGTTGGTGCTGCCAATATTCTGGCTTTTGGTCTGACAGTTTGCCAATGTTGGTGGCAGTTTCTCTTAGATGTAGATGGTCAGAGTGCAAGTGGGACAACTGACAAGCAGACAGAAAGGCATTTTTTAGGGGGAAAAAATACCCCTGTATGCAGCAAAGAAAAAAAGACACCTCCTTTTACAGTCACCGATTAGGGCGGCAACTTACTAGTATTTCCATTATCAATGTGTTGGTTAATTTTCAATTAATCCATTATTCTATTCCATCTGTAAAATGCCTGAACTGCTTCCCATCACAATTTCTCAGAGGTGTCATCTTGAAAGTGATTGTTATGTTAACACCCAGGGATTAGATTTAATTCACAATAAACATTATTGTGAATTAATTTAAACACGAATGGCGTCCTCCTCGGCTGATCAGTAACGTTATCTAGCCTCTCATCTATGAGTACATGCACGCTTCCTTCTGCGTGGTGATACAGAAGGAAAATAGTTCCTACATGAAACTGTTCCCAACAAGGTCTGTGGATTATCTTGAGGAACCGGCTCATGATTTCCAGAAAGGAAGATTGCTGTTGAGTTTTTCAAATGTTTTCTCTTTTTTTTTGAGAGTATATTTGAGAGAAGGGAGACATCTCTACAGCCAGTATCTCCAAAACTCGGCCACGCATGCCAAAACAATCTAGATTAATAAATAGCACTAGAGATAAGAGGAAAAATATGTGTTTGTTTGTTTTTCTTTAACATTTGGGCTTTGTAAAAATGAAGAAATGTCGGGCCTCTGTATATTAATAATTAATAACTAATAGTAAAGAGTGTGGTCTAGACCTACTCTACATGTTAAATGTCATGAGGTAACTTTGTTGTGAATTGGCGCGATACAAATAAAATTTGATTTGATTTGATTTAAAGTCAATAGAGATAGGTGAAACAAGTCTTTGCTGAATGAGGTCCTTCGTGATCTGAGTCTTTGGATTTTAGAGGGCTTTGATTCTCACCAGCCGCCATGTCTTCCTCTGTTGGGTTCCTGCTTAATCCATTGATCATTATCACTCCCCTCCAGAGACTTCTCAGGTGGCCCTGTCTTTCACATAAGCTCAGGATCATACCTACTCCTGCCCTCCCACGGAGGAGCTCAAATCCCTCAGGGGTCACTCTCATTACAGCGAGGGGACTGTCTAATCTTGCTCCTATATAGGTTCTTTCTCTTTAGCGGGAATGGGAGAGGAAGACCCTTATCTCCAATGATGAATTTACTCTGAGATGTAAAAGGGAAAATCAATGGAGCACAGTTGCATTGAGGAGGGTTGTGAGTGTGTGTTCGCGTTTGTGTGTGCGGGGAGAAAAAGGCACTAAATGAAATGGAGATATTCAGCGGCCGTAGCGCACAGTGCTCTGGGGCGAAGTGTGTGACTCCCCCGGGGGGACAATGGGGTGAAGGGGAGATGTGTAATGGAACTCCAGTGACTTATCGGCTGGGCCCGGCAGTCGATGGGTTTGTTTATATTGACTTGAGACTCTGGGTCCACTTGATATTTGAATAGTGAGGGAGAGGGGTGGGGCTGATGGCATTTACTTGCCTAAGCCAATGCTAATCTAGTCTGTTCCACATGGTTTAAGACAAAGCCAGATACTATATCAGAAAATGGCACAAAGCTAGCATTCAACAAAGCACTCTTAATGTTTGCTGCAATGGTGCTTTAAAAGTTACGGTTATTTGGAGATTTATCCACTTATTTTTCTTGCTATTTATTCAGGCTTATTGTTTTGACATCAAGCTTTGTTGGGGTTATATTAACTACAATGGAAAGAGCTTATAATCATTTTTAGGCAAGTTATGTGCAAAAAAAATGTGATCAACTACCCATTTCATGTTGAATAAGTACATACTGTAAACTGTGAGATTGCTTTCATTAGCACAGCTCTGTCAAAGGAGCCTTTAAACAACTCCACACACACACTTCTCATATTCTGTAGTTTTCATGTGTAGAAATAGAAATCAAGCCATTATTGTTTATGAGCAGCAAGTCTATAATTTTGATGTATTTGCTGACTATCAACAAATAGTTTAATCAAATCAAATGAGAAACCAATAGGACAGTGTGAAAGGTATCACTCATAGTGATGAACCTATAGAGAATTATCACATGAATCCGCAGCTTTAAAGAGCTTTATAGCAAGTTTCAGCTCATTGTTTTAGCTGTCCAGCCCATGAATTTTGTTTCAGTTCACTCTCACCGCTCTTATAGTGCTGTTTTTGGTTGCAGCTGTTGTTACGGCCAAAGTACTTTGAGTGAAAAGCCTCTAAAAACTCGAGCAGAAACAGCAGAAAGTCAGTGAATAGCTGGTGAACATAGTCAAGCATTTAGCATCTAAACAGCCAGATATTCCCCTTAGAAGTTGGTAAAGACCAAACACAGAGCTAAAAGGGCCTGAATATTTGACTTGGATTCATCATGTGGCTGAAAACATGGCGCCAAATGAATAATAACATTGTTTCGTAACTGTTTGGGTGTGTAAATAAGCAACAATTTCCTAACAGGTTCACCATATAACTTAAATGGTGCTAATATGTTAATCTTGTGTTCACAGCTAGTTTCTGCAACCATATAAAACAGTGATTGTAATTAATTTTATTTCTACCTTTTCATGCAGGTCTTCAGTCAGATCTAGAACCTGCCAACCTGGAGGCGAAGCTTGAGGAGAGTCCCAGCAGCTCAGTTATGCTAACGCCAGTATCCGAAGTTTCCACTGTGGAGTTGGTTGCCCTTTCCCCTCCTCAGATTTCACCTTCCTCACAGCTCTCGGAGACTGGCTCAGACACCAGCACCGCCGAAGTCCCAGAGGCCAGCGAGGCCGCGGGCCCGACCACTGAGTCAGGCAGTCATGCAGACATGGCCAACGCTAATGGGGAGCCAGGTACAGATGAGGACAAGGACCCCAAGAAGAGCAAGGCTCACCTCCATTGTCCTGTCTGTAAAGTCACAGTCAACTCCATCTCCCAACTGGAAGCACATAACAGCGGTACAAGGCTTCTTTTTTTTTTTTTGCTTTTTAAAAAAAAAAAAAAAAAAAGGCTTTTTCATTTGTGACTGATTTTTGGGGATCTGGGCTTCAAATAAAAAATTCTGTATATTATTTGATTTGAACCACAACAAACCTGCCAACTCACTACTCTCTCCGCCAGGTACGAAGCACAAACTGATGCTGGAAGGTCACAGTGTTCTGCCTCGACGCAGGGGGAAAGTGGTGGCAGCTCGCGTGGGCTGCAAGAGCAAGCGGCTGGGCAGCAAAGGCAGTGTTGGGGTGCCCAGCAAGAACTTTCAGTGTGAAGTTTGTGAGATCTTTGTGAACTCTGAGACTCAGCTTAGCCAGGTAAGGGTTAAAAGAAACATGGATATGGTAATATTGCATATATATGTCTAGTTGACCATTAATGTACTACTAACGTTGTGGATTTTGCCATAGGCCAGTGTAAAATTTTAAAAAATGGCATTTCCCAATTTTGAGGCAAGAGTTCTCTTCTCATGACAGCTATTATAATCTTAGAAAGAAATGAACAGAACTATGAATGTGAAGCAGTGGCGGCGTACCAAACTAACAGATCTCTTTGACTTTATTTAACCTTTGGCACCTACAAAGACATAAAACATTTTGGTTGTAATGTATCAGCGTTGGACAAAATGGCAAAGGGGTTTAACTCTGGGACTCTATTTTTCCTGTGCTGTATAAAATGAAAGATGAGGAGGGAAGCGGGGGCTTGGCGAAGTCCTGCAGATTTGTCAAGGCATGCTAAGTGAGAGTGTTGCTAACCTGATATAATATTGTTCACAATCAGAGAAGTACTGTTGACTCTGCAGGGAAGAGCCCTCTAGCCCAATCACATCAGAGTGGGGAAAATGTTGCATATAATTACCTCACCTCCACAGACAGATGATGTGGCCACAGAATTAATTAGAAAACAGAACTGCCTGCACAGCTAGCTGTACACATCAAGAGGCTGGTATTACACAATGAGCTTTGACCAGACTGACCTCTAATGTTACAATTATAAAAGCTATCACAAATGATGTGTATTAAAATCACAAATAGGAATGATGGGATTTTAAATATCTCACTTAATCTGAGAGACTGTTTTAATAGAACCTTGATGGAGGGTGGTTTAAATCAAAGGAGCAGTTTCATTTACAGCCAGATGAATGAAGCCATTGAAAGCAGGCTGTGACTGCTGAGTACATTCAAGCAGCAGCTATTTTTCCACATTAGACAGATATCATCTGATGTTATAACTAACTGCAAAGCTCTTCAGTGAGCAGGGATTTATTTACCACTCATTATTGCAAGCTTCTAATGCCTCTTGTATTTAATTTCCTGGTTGCATTGACATCAAAACAGGTTGTTTTTTTTGGTTTTTTTTACCTTTTGATGTTCATTAAATACTACATCTGGGTGAAGGGATTGTCTTGGACACGTTGCCTATGCCGGAGCGGAATGTGGAAAAGATAGAGGATATGCTGGCATTTATGAGCACCCAGGCTGCTTTAGCCTGAAATGCATTCCACCACTCTTATATAAACATCCCCTTTCCCAGGAGGACATAAGCCTGTTAGTACTGCAGCCAGCGAAGTACATGGAGTGGCTGCGGTAGGAAGTAATGTGATGTAATTTCTGTTCACTTCAGTCATACTCAACGTGTGGCCATTAATAATTCAGCAGATAACATTTGAAGTTGTTCCGCTGTGGTACAACAGATGCTTGTTAGCTCGCTGATGGTATTTCTGCTGGTCTCGGCAGCACATGAATAGCAGAAGGCACAAGGATAGGCTGGCCGGAAAACCACCCAAACCCAAATTTACCCCCCACAGCAAGAGCCAGCCAAGCTCCAGCTTAGCGGTAAGTCTCAGCATAAAGACACAGACAAACAAAACGCTGTCACGCAGATATGCATGCACGCACACACACACTCAAGGAAGACAAACAAAACATAATTGCCTTTCTCTTGCAGCAGATATGCTTGAGCATGCTGCACACACGTGGCAAAATTGGAGTAAATTCAGCCTAGCTTGTAAACTAATGGATTTTTAAACACCAGTTTTAATTCGTCTCTGTTACAGTTAACTGATTTGACCCCAGCCCCGACAGACATACAGCTAGAAAACACACAGATCTCATTACATTGAACTCAGGGGCTTCGGTGTCTCGGTGAGGCAGCATGCTTTGTGTGCCTGAACTGTCATAGAGGTTAAGCACACCGTTGTACTCAGTGAGTCCCCTACCCCTGAGACAGGTCTAAAATAGTCCTGCTCTCCCCCACTGACCAGCTCTGACAACAGCAGCCTGAATCAGCACTCCAGATTAATCACTTCTCTGCTCCTGTCATATACACACCTCCCCATCTCTCCCTCTCCCCATACTCCTCCTCCTCCTCTTCCATCCTACAGAACGTGAGATGGAGTGGCTATGCAGGCGTGGCTGTGTCTGCCATGAAGAAAGCGTTCAGCCAGTACAATCTCACCTCCCTCTCCTCGCAGGTCAGTGGCAGGAGAGGCCGAGACTGGGGTTGGATTGGAGGGCGAGAGCTTCACATGGCTGAACTTTAGGCCTGGCCTCTGGGCAGGGGACTGAGCAGAGATAATGAAGAAATCACTGTGTTACTGTTTTTTACATGAGGTGCTACTCATTTTACTCGCTGGGGGTGATTTCAACAGAGTTGTGAAGTGGGAGGAGACATTTAGGGTCTCATTAAATCTCATTAATTTTTCCCACAGTACTTCTATGGCTTAGATGGGCACGTAACTCTCCCATAAAATAGCTGGGGAGTTGTTTTTTTTGTTTTTTGTTTTTTTTTACAAAGGAACAAGTCTTTAGGGGAGAGGGGGACAACAGAACAGTAAGAGGGAGCTAAAGATTGCACAGTCGGATAAAACATCTGTCGCTTAAATCTATTCACTTTTAGATTCATTTAACTACATTATGTTCTGTTCACAAATTCAAGGACAAGGCGTTTTGAATTGCTCTGATTTGTGGCTCTGACTGGCTTCTCCTCTAACGCAGCGGCTGCTGGGGCTCATTGTTATCGTAGCATTTTGATTTGTCCACCATACTCACACTTAAGAAACCAAATTGAAACAATCAAACCATGGACATCATGACATAAAATCGCACGCTTGTTAAATGGTTCTGTAGAGTGCAATTTTTCTATGTAGAGTAATATTGAGGATAGAGAACAAATGAAATGGGAGCACAGAACCGGGGAAAACACTTCTCTCCCACTTCACCACTCTATATGGACATTAGCTCAGTCTGTTAATCCTTTTCACAGTTTGTGGAGGTCTGTGGGAAATCTGCAAAAATATTTTTGACGAGGCACTCTCGTCTTCTCAGACTTCTTTGTATCATGAAACCGTTTTGTTTGTTAAGAGTTTGATGATTGAGACTGCATCTTTTTTTATTATCAAATTGATGATAGAGTGATGATTTACCCCCTGTAGGCATGAAAAAGTTCACTGTTTGTTTCATTCGCAGAGGATAGCAGATGTTGTCGATTCACAACACTGAATTCAAATGGCAGCCCTGGGACACGGCAAGAAAATATTAAAACATTCATAAAAACTTCTGCAGTGAAGTCTCCTCTCTACTGTGTTTTCAACAAACAATTGTTGCTTTGCTAATACAGTGCTAAATATGCTACAAGGGAGCAATAGTGTGTGTGATATAAGTGCTGTATTCAGCAGTTCTGTTGAAAAACTATTTTTCCACCATTGCTTACCACAGCTGCTGCTCTCTGTGAAAGATCAAACTAAAAATGTTTAAACCCAACTTTCAGGCTGACAAGGGTGAGTGTTTGATAAGAAGGGTATAGGAGCTGTACGTGCTATGGTTTGAAAACCTTTTGACAGCTTGGTGGGATACTCCATCTCATCGAAGCTATTACCCATGCATTATTATCATGGCCAGGGAGTAAAGCATCTCACCTCAGGTTAAAAAATAAAACAAGCCTTGAAGTGTAAATGCTCGCCATTTAACCCTTTCCTGACTGAAACAGGCTGAAGTGTAACAATACTGTAGTCCTAACCTTAAACTACAATGTATAATCTAATGAGAGCAACAAGCTATCAGGATACCCAGTTGTTTGGTGTTTACTATGGAGGTCTATGTGTGCAAATGTGTGGGCGAACATACAGTATCTGCCCGGTACAGGTGCTCTGCCCTCACTGTGTTCTTCTCTCACTTCTCACTGTTGCTCCTCCTGTCTTCTCCAGACCAAACTGGCCTTGCAGAAGCAGCTGACCAAGAGCTTGACAACTGGCTTCCTGCCCAGCCCCCTCACCCCACCAACTCTGTGCACGGTGGCAACTAACCCACTGGCTCTGCGCCACCCAGTGGGCACCACCACCTTCATCCAGACCCCCTTCCTGGGCCCTGCACTGTTTCGGCCTGCCCCGGGGCCGCTGCGGGCCACACACACACCCATCATCTTTTCTCCTTACTAAAGACTTGACCTACTTCCCATTTGACCTCCACCCTTGTTCCTTTACCAAACCACAGGCCCTCCTTTAGTGTGACCCACATGACAAAGGTCACACGCAAACTATGCAGCCCGCCTGACTTTCAATGGAAAGCGTGCACAAGTTGCTCAGTAGGCCTTTAGGCCTGAGAGCTGTTCCTATCATTAAGGCCAAGATCCCCCATCATGCCTTCTTTCTGCTCCTCTTATTATGACCTAAGGAGGAGGACAGGCCTCCAGACAGTGACTGGTGGACAGAGGCCACTTTTATAGCCATTTCATGGGTCAACATGGTTTGGATTCTGGATATTATTGTGTAATTTATTAGAGAACAAATATAGAGAAGTCTAGATGTATGTTTAGTGTGGTTGCCACAAAACAAAGTCCCTTTACTTGATGTTCTTTTAAAACATTTTTAACTTATTGGTTTTATGAAAAGTGTGACGATCATCGTTCATTAAAGCAGCTGAACCCGAGTCATCCTCCTGTATGGCTGGACAAGCCAGTCTCATTAATCGGTGTTTTCAACTGACAAGCTTAAAGGATCATCTGAGGTCGATTTCATCTTGAAAATGGCAATTAATAGACAAGTCTCTAATAGACAAGACTCGTACTCCTTGGCAACTGAAAGTATTTGAAGGATAAATATGAGTACTCATTGTGAGGCGGTATGTGAAGCTCTAACTACATACTGTAAGTTCATATATTAAAAAACCGCAAGCACCATTTTTTCACCTCCGGCCCTGTCCAAAACAGTTTCCCCAAGCCCTGAACTTGTATAATTAAAACATTTCTCTCTCCCTTTCTTTCTGAGTCACAGCCACAGTCAGAGCCCTCCAGATTTCTTTTCCTTTCTTGTATCCCCGGCATTGAGCACTCATCAAGGGCCAGAAAAGGTCAGCTTGTCAACTTGACTTTGTTTCAATTTGCAAATCTGTCTTCTGAATGATTTTTTATTTTTTTTGCTCCAGTGCATTATTAATGCAAATGCAGCTTGAACATTATGTTCTTGCCAAGTTAGCGGCACGAAAACATTTTGCGGCTAGCGTCGTCTTATGTTGCAAAATGCCATTATTTTTTTTCTCTTTTTATTGCTGCTCTTTTTCTTCTCCTTCCTCTTTCACCCCGCTGTCATCACCTCGCTGCCACTCTTGATTTGCTGCGGCGTTATCTCGGCATGAGATGATGATGATGAGGAGGAGGAGGAGGAGGAGCAGGGAACCCCCACCTCACCTCACTCCCCCCCCCCCCCAGCTCACAATCACACTCATGACGAAAAACAAAATGGATAACTTGAAGACCTGATGGGATTTTCAGTGCTCAGTGGGAAGTTTGGATGACAGTGGGTGGAGAGGCTGCTCAGCCAGTACTTGATTGACATCATGTTGCAGTGTCTGCGCACAGCGTGGGAGGGAACAAAGCACAGTGCCATGGCAACCACATTAAAAGCACCTTAAAACTGATTTACTTACAAAAGCAATGAAAATTGTGTTGATATTCACCTCTTTTTTTCTTTTTTTTTTTTGCTCTAGTTGTATGTTTTTACAATCCCATTTCAATTTCAGTGAGAAGTTTGCTTGGAAAAAAAACAAAAAAAACCCAATCAGGTGAGAACAATCATGTTATGATCTATCCATAACTAAGACAAGTCTCACATTTAAAGCAATACATTCAGTATGTTTATGTTTATGATGTGTTTTCAGTGTGTCAATGGCTTTATCTATTCTATACTGTACACACGTATAACAATGTATTGTGTACTCCAACACAGCCAAGGGCCAACTCTGAGTTGTCAGCGAAGAGTCATTTGAAATGTGGAGTTGTCCTGATGGTGCTGTCCTTGATGCTTGACGCTCACGGTCAGTCTCCATATTGTTGTGACTCTGGGCTGAGCCGTTTCCATTTATAGCTGCTCTCTGCGCTGCGCTGAAAGGGTGCTTCAGCGCCACATGACATTGCTGTTTCGCTTTTTAGTGGAGCAGCAGAACTTTTGTATGACTTCCACTGAGCAAAACAATGTTACGTCAGAGATAAGTGTTTGGGATAAGTGTCACAAGTGCAACATCAACTGTCATATTGCTGTTCATCCCTGTGTGCCCCCACCCAGGATATCTACTGACACTCAACGCTCCCGCTGCCAAAACGGACTGTCGGCAAGGTCTCATGACGACTTGGAGCGCTGACATCATCCTTCCTTCAACACTCATACCAAGTCATGTTCTCTTAAATTACACAATCCTATGCATTTGTCATTGTGCAATATGTGTAGTTGTCTGTGATGCAGCAGTGCCATCTGTCGTGAAAACCCTGTAATTGCCATCCAGTACTCGTCCTTCTACAAAACCTTTGATCCTATGAACATCCCTGTTTAAGGACCCCCAAGTCTGGGTAAGCAAAGCCACCGGGTCTCCCTGCCATACCGAAGTGATTCTCCCCAGTGGCACTACTCAGTGAACCAGCCAGCCTTTAATCTTCACTGTTTGTTTGTTTCTATCGCTCAGTGGGAACTCTGACCTAAAGAACTGAAACTTTCTTAAGATAAAGAATCTAGAGAAGGCAAATTATATGTAGAAATCATAGAGTAACTATAGAGATTTTATCAGAGTTGCTATTGTTATCTGTATCATACTGAACTGCTATTATAGAAGAGAGTAGGTTATGTTATTGTAGGCTCTGTACAGCATACAGGGACAGGAAAAATGCTTTGCTTTCTTTTTGCTTTCTTTTTTCTTTATTTACGTGGTTTTGCCAACATGTTTTTTTTTAAGTACAAGAGAAAATATTTAAAAAACACTTCTTTTTTTTTTTTTCGAGTGAGCTTTTTTTTTCTCCTTGTTGACTGATTTAATAATGTAATTCAAGGCCTTTTTAGAGAATATCCTAAAGTCACATTAGACAGGCCTTCTCAGGGGTGACAGGTTGAGCAAATGCTAACATGACCATCCATTCAGGGTATCCCTCCATAGCTCTAGAGAGCAGGAAACACTGTACACATGGATGGATTGAAGAAAAAAAAAAAAACTTACAGTGTTGTACCATAGAGAGGACAAGTGATGGATTTTGGAAAATAAAGCTTTTAGAACTCCTAAAAAAAATGGTTTAAGTGATTATGCGAGTGTGTGTGTGTGGTTTTGCTGTGTCATCGGTAAAAACAAAAAAACAACAACAGCCCAGAAGGTAGTCCCTTGGTGATATTTGAGCAATAACAATATGTATGTGAGTGTGTGCGGGGAAAAAAGATTTCTAATTATTAAAGATTATTTCTAATGAGTAAACAGTGGCAACATGAATGCTCAGATTTATGGAGATGCTCAAAATTGCATTTGCACTCTTTCTTTGACTGAATTGTGTTTGGCACGGTTCACATGGAGAAAAAAAGAAAATGCCATAGTGTAAAAACACTAATTATTAATCAGTCAAAACTGAGTCAGGAAATAGCCAGATATATATATATATATATATATACGTGATCCTGGGTTTGCAGGTGCAGACTGGCTTCTCTGAAAGTGTGCAACACTCTCCCAGCATCTGCTCATGTGGCAACCCACAGCTACTCATTTTCCAGCCATTTTAGGAATCAACTTGTGACAGCTGGACTGGTGTTTAGCCAAGATACAACAGCGAAAGCTAATGGAAACAAGTTAAAGCCACTGTGTCCGACCTCTGTTGCATCTGTGGCACACAGAGGAGTCGTAGAACAATATACCCGAGTGGCCGATGTGGTATAATCTCCTTTATCTACAGACGATTCTCCACAGATGGCCGTTGGATTGGCTCAAGCTACTGCAGAAAGATTTGGTACTAAACAACGAATCCTATTGAACAGTGAAACAGCAGCTCACTGCTGTACTCAACATCTACGGTGCGTTTGCCAACATGACTCTGCTGTGTCGACATCCCTGTCGTCCTGGAAGCCAAACAAGGGGAGCATGCTCATATGTGATAAACAGTGACTCTGTGCTTTCATCTGTTTCACTGGATAATCATGTATTTAGCTTAGTTAGCTGTGTATTAATTTTCCATTTTTTTCATGTATTTGAAGCAGAGCCCTTAGATTGTTTATTGATGTTGTTCTCTGCGCCTCAAGCAGTCATGCCAGCCCATCCTTTGTGGAGACAGTAGAAAAGCACAAACATCAAGTCCTGCACCTCCTGTGGTGCCAATCGAAGGAGAGCCACCGCTCACTAAAGCCGGTTTATGGCAGAAGGACATGATGACCTTGCTAAACTTTGACACTGGTGTATCCACTGTATTGATCCAGTATCTTATCTGACTGCTCCCCATGGAGGGAGTGACACCCTCATCTCCTGTTGTGGTGGTCAGCCACCGCTCCACAACTCGCTTTAACACGCTGCAGAGACGTGGCCAGTTCCTGCGGTGCCACATTCAGCTTAATGTTCAATATATGTTAACTATCATGACTAATGATGCAATATGATGTCTAGTGGGAATAACATATTTGATCAAATCAAACAGTCGCACTTTATTTTACATTACAATTACTTGGTATTTAGAATTTGGAGTAATTAAGCAGAATCAAATTGATTTTGTTTAGTATCATGAAATCCAATTTTACAGTATCATGTTCAGTAATCAGTATTTAACCTCTCATTTTGTCCATTAAATAAATAAACCCCAAATGCTTAATAGACAATAATGTGCTTATAGGTAAAGAAACAGTATTTACCGGGTGAAGCTGCTGTAATTGTGAATATGAAAACATTATTACTTCCTCTAATGAGTAATATGGCTAATGTTACTTCATATTATTTTTAAAACATGAATACGTGTTGGTTTCAATGAAAAAAGAGTCTTGCATGTGCCACTGAAAAAAGTTTGAATTTAAATCGTCTGTTAATTTTGGTTTGATTTTCCAGCTCTGCTTTACATATTGGATACATGCTGTTTGACTGCCGTTAGTGCATTTCAGCATATAGTGGCTAGTGTCTATGTATGTTTATTGCTGATATTATTCCAGATGATTACTGATATAGTTTGGTAATAATCCATCCCCACAGTACAATTATGTCAGAAATATAAGACAACTATCAAATCTATTGCATTATTACAGCAGTCACTACAAGTCAGTTCAGTTTTGGGCTAAATCTGTTGCATAGTTGCATTTTTTTTTTTTTTTTTTGCAAATGGGGGGTCAGTTACCCAATATATAGATTTTAACATTTTTATGCTGTACATATTTATTTTTGGTACCCACCATAGACGATTATGATTTTGTAAAACAGTTGCAGTAGAATTATGAAGAAAATACTTACTGTATCTTTGCAAAGATAATTACAATTACACAGTATTGATTACATTGAAAACACCAGGGAATTACTGTACTGTAAAATGCAGAGCCATTAATATTGCTGTGATGCACTTGAGGGTTAAAAAAAAAAGCCAAAGAAAGATAAGAGAAGGAGACGGGGGTTGAGTTAGCCGAGCAGTGGAATAAATCAATTTGTTTCTCAGCTTCCACAACGCCTTCGTTTTGTCTTCAACTTGAGCTTAAATTGTCTTTTTATTGACTGGTGGGAGACAATGTGTCAACATGTCTCTCTGGAGAATGTTGAAGGTGTCAAACTCTTTCATACTTTCACGCTGAATGCACAAACTATAAGAAATTACTCATATCCAATTTTTGCACGGCTCAGAATGCCTTAAATTTGATTTAATCCAAATGAAATCCCCCTGTGGTTTCAGGACTCATGACTCAGAGGCTCGTGGGAAGCCAGCATGACAACTAACGTCTGACATAACCGATGGCTTAAGAGAAGCTGATATTTCCAGCCCACAGGAAAATTTTACTTTATTCTTTGTGATGGCACAAAGAATTAAGGTGGCACTGCCATTTAGACAGTATGTGTTCACTCCTGTGTGGAATGGTTTTGTTAATCGGATGCTTCCTGTGGTGAAAAGAGGAGCAGCTTCCAGGGTGAAAGTCTATTTTCGCTTCACAAAACAGAAAACAAGGGGGCGGGGGGGGGGGGGGGGGGGGTAAAATTTTA
>JBBPCS010000672.1:10430951-10519722 GCA_037974645.1 Hollardia meadi
GGGTAAAATGTTATCTCTTTTATGGGTCCCCCCCAGGAGAACTGGATGCTCAGCTGCAGTCATGAGACACACTGTCATGCAACAGTAAGAGTACTACTGGTAGCAACAGAAGGGCATCACCTTGTTACTCTGTGACTAGCATGTGTGAATTTCTCTCTTGTGTTCAGTGTAGTCTGAAGGAATAGGAAGGTTCATAAATCACACACGCTAGTGACAAGTCGATCCCTCACTCTGGCATGTTCTCAGGGTGTGTTTCACACTTTGTGAATCTCCTGTTTTTTATGTGGGTCAACGCATTACACATGAAGTACATGAAGCCATAACACACAGACTTTCACAGTTTCTAGGAGTCTCTTTGTGGCCTGTCAGAACATGGGGACATAAACCTAACACCACTATCATAGTCCAATGTGTGATAAAACAACTGAAGCACTTTGAGAGAAGTAACATCAGTGCCGCAGCTCAGTTCTAGTCATTAAAAAGAACATGATTGAAATGAGATGGTGACATGATAGAGCCCTGTGGGGAAACTAAGGTGAGTGTAAAATCATTTCATAAATGTTCCACTTGAGGTTTTTCTCATTATCTTGCATTAACCTCTCCAGTCTCTATGCTCATATGGAACTCACAGATCATTTCCTGTGCAGAAACATCTCTGACCTTGTCTGATTGGGACTGTTTTCACTCCTTAAAACAATTTTAAACCAATTTTCTTGGATATCTGAACAGTTTTATGTGGCTGCGTAGATGTCTTTTGGAGTCAGTTCAGGGCATGAGCCATCAGCATGACTTGTAACCCAGCATTTCCAGTAATCAGTGAATCTCTGGCACAGTGGGGGGATCGTTTCTCCTCTTTGTCATGAATATTTCACTTGTTTGTGCCATATATTTGAATGTTGTTGACATCAGAAGTCATTGCGTAGCCTACATTGAATACAGTTTTGCCTGCTGCCTGATCTCAATTTTCAGTCACTTTGAGTTTTGATCTTATATGAATTAATATCAGTTTTTCTGTCAACTGAGATAAAAGACTACATTTTCATTTTCAACACTTGAAAAAATTGTAACTCCTCTCACATGACAAAAACATGAACAAACATACCAAGGAGCAAGCGCTATGTCATCAAAAATTGTAACACCCAGCAATAATAAATGTGTTTCATTACTAATGTTACAAATGATTTTTTTCAGAGTGGTATCATGGAATGTCAATGTGGGTTATCACATTGTGGCAATATTACAGATAATTCTAACAATTATTAATATTCATCAGAAAATTATGTTGTAATAATATACACTTAACGGATATGAATCCTGGCATCATGACATGCATCAAAATACAATCTAACTTCACCAGTATCAGCATTACAGTCAATAATTGTCAATGATATCAGTATTTGTAGCGCATTAGGCACAGAAAAAAAATCTTTTAATTCGTTTATAAAACATGCAAACAAATATCAAGTGAACATTTTATGGTTAATACATAGAAGCTTGATATGTACAAAAAGGTTGCATGTATTACACATAGTATGACAGACTGGCATTAACATGGGAATATTCAAGACAATATCCACAAATGTCTCCTTTTTTATTAAACAAACATTAAAAGCTGCTCAGATTTTGACTCGTGTTACACCCTGAATAAACAGTTCAATGGACAGCTAATGAGTACATTAGGATTTTATTTTACAGCTTTAAAAAAAACAAACAATTAGCAGCTTTAACTTCAGCAGTAGCAGTAACTTATTATGTGATGAGTCGTTGTTTTGCTACAACATTTTACAATGTAGATTCTCTCTATGCATTTCATTCTCCGAAAAAATGTAGCACCTGAGCCTGCAGAAACCGCCTTTGATCTGAACATCCGTTATCTCATATTTAAATTTCTTAAGTCTGTACTGAAGGCAATACGTGGTATGGAATGTCAATCATTCATTCAAACACATCAAACAGTGAATCTCAGCAAATATATGGTAACAAATCTCCAGATCAACAAACTGCACAGTAACTGTACATCATCAATAATGTATCAATAAAATCCCTTCACCCATCACATCTTTTATAACACGTGAAATTCAGCATTTGTGTGATGCAATAATTAGGTAACATCAGTGACTGCTGCCATTCCTGATTCAGTCTGTGTATACATGTAGTGTAGATGTAAATAAAATAGTAGTCAGCTTAAATGTGTGATGGGTCCTAATTTACGAATCTATACAGTGAGCACCATCAGTCTGATTTTTAAAACTTTTTAAGTATAAACTGAGATCAAAATGTTGATTGTCAGTAGTTCAAAAACTACATGTTGGTCCAAATATGCTGTTGATGTCTACAGTGGTAATAGTTAAGAAGGTGGATGAACTGTTTGACCATAGTCCAATATTTAAAAAAAAGGGGAATGACAAACAAAAATTCCTTGCATTCTTCATTTTCTCTGCCGATATCAGATCAGCATTTTCACTCAGTTATAATAATCAACAAGTATTTCACCAAGACTTCAAATATAGATGCTATACCAACACCAACATTACTCACTGTATATAAATATCCATACAATCATCCTGCCTTTTCTCTCTCCACATTCTCCAAACCAACCCTTACTACCTTAATCCTTCATAAAAATCAAAACTGATCTTTAGCAAAACTAAGTTTCCTATTAACACAACTCTTCTCCCTTTTTCCTCCCTCTTAAACATGACATCAGTGTCTGGTCATTCAGCTGTCTGTAGACCCACTGCCCTTATTCTTATTGCGACTAAGAGGGAAAGTGGACTTGCTCTGTGGCTGGGTCATTTTGCTGGCCAGGTAGACAAAGGGTTCAATCAGTGTGCGCCGGTCCACCACCGACACCTCCCACAGACGCACCTTCTCATTCTTCGCCCAGTTCTGGGCCATGTTAGAGTCAACTCTCCTCTCATCTTGCTTGTCCTGCTTGTTTCCCAACACAACAATGGTCACCTGTGGATCCAGATCATCAGGTTAAGGCCCAACATCAGTGTAAGGAAATAAGATCAAAATTAATCATTTAAAGATCTCATTCCAATATGTAAGGCATGTAGATGGAGGAAAACTGTTTTAGGTATAGTTACAGTTTTATATATAATAGCCACAAAATAACTCTCTAGCATAATTGGGTTCAATCCTCACCTCTTTCTTGTCTCTATGACGGTCGATGTCCTTCTTGAGGGCCTCCATCCGCTTAAAAGACTCTTTACTGTCAATGCTGTAGACAAGTACAAAGCCATCGGCAAAAGTGTAGTAATGGCGAGGAAACTCCATCCCATCCCGGAGCCCACGGGTGTCATAGAAGCGCACCTGCTCTCGTGTGCCGCGGTCAGTTTCTATAGAGCCAATGTAGATATCCTCCAGGGTCTCCATGGGCTCTGAACCTAACATTGGATAAACAAAGACAGGCACACATGGTGTGATACACTGCACAATTATTAAGACACTTGTTTAATACATTGTAACTGAGCATTTTCACATTTCCCTGCTTTAAACAAATAGCAATACGCTTTGTATGACAGTGTCACAGTAGAAAAACATATGCGATAAATCTACACATTGCAGTAATTTTAAGTCAACAAAATCTAATTTAGCAGCTTTCAGGACAATAATGATTATGTAAGTGCCAATTAAAATTCAGTTCCAAGTAAACTTTAGGAACTGGAATGATGTAAGATGTATAGTATTGATCTACAAAACTTGAAAAGACCCAATCATGGTATTTTTTTTATTCTAGGGCCTCATCACAAGCTGTGTCACCCAGTGTGTTATTTATGCGATCAGCTGTTCATTTTTAGTCCTGGCTGCTTCTATAAGTGCCTGACTGAAAGCAGAAAATCAATTTGTTGTTGCAGCAGCCCAATAGGAAATATTTTACACTTACAAATTACTGTAACTGACTTAATTAATTTTAGAGTGTGATGAATTTCTAACACCTGATGAAACCTGATATTCATTTGCAAAAACAAGTGCTGGAAAATAAATTGTATGTGTAATGCTTCTGTTTAAGGCACGTTTAACGTTCTATCGTGATTATTTTACCTTTTACCTTTTAATGCATCTTGAGGTGAATTTTAATCCCTATTTTATTGATGATTGTCTTTCTGTGAAGCACCTTGAGATTTCATTGTATTTTAAAGTGTTATATTATTATGTGTAAAGTGTTGTATTATTATTATTCTCTGGTTATTAACTTTAGGAGCAAGTTGACTATGTACAGTATACTGTAATACAAATAACATACTTTGCTTGTTACGTGGCTATTTCCAAATACGTATTGAGTATAAAAGCAGGTGTTATTTTAAATATGTAATGCCTGCCTAATGTAATTACACATAGAATAACCAACCAGTAACACACTATTGAAAATCAACAACTGTACATAGTTAATCCAAGGCAGGTCAATAGTGTTAATAACTCATGGAATATACGTCAAAAAGTATACCTGCAACATGATTGGCATACAGTAGTTGTTCCAATACAGCCGTTTTACCAACTGCAGACTGGCCACACACAACCACTTTACAGCTTTTGCCCATGACTCACTCTCAGGTCAGAAAATCTGTTTTAATGAGAAGTTACACAGATGGAAACTGTTGAATCAAACACCGTTAATAACGATACAGTGTCAGTGCATAGCATAGCAATGTAGCGTTAAATTGCATTATTAGCAGTTAGTAACAAAGAACGAACAAATAGCAAACGTAAAAATGTGCGTTTGTCATGATGATGTATTACAATAACGTTAGCTAGCGCAGTATTCTATCGTCCCTACAGTCTATGAAAGCTGACGTTAATGCTAAATTAAGCTAATAGCTTAGCATTCGCTTTCGATAGAGAGCCAGGATATCACAAACCATTATTTGAAACTGACTAATACGGCTAAAACTGGTGCCTTCAAAAATAGATAACGTTACATTGATATTGGCTACCTGTGGGTAAATATGTATTAGCTATGCGAATAATTTTTATTCGCAAGCAGACAGCTTTTCTTACCTAAAGTGCTACTTCCTGTTTACAGTGTACGTAACTACTGCAGTATGTGGCCCCGCCCCTCCCCATTGACGGCAAAATGGCGACGGAGAACTGCGATATGGACCCTGACATGGAACTGCTAAGTGACGAAGAATTAGAAAGGTATTGCATTTTAAGGCTCTGTTGTCAGCGGCTAAAATACATCTATAACGAGGTGTCATACTGACAGGTGCACTCTAAAACCATTGCCATGTTATTTTTCCTCATTGCACAGTGAAAGCTTAGTAGCGCGCTACCACTGTTTAGCTAACGTTATGTTTTGCCTCGCAGCGCGTTTAGCTTGGTTGTCCAACACTTAGCTTCATCCTGTGCTGGATTTCTGGGTTGCAGTCAGGCACACTGATCTGCCGTTGCTTGCCGAGTGTGAAAGTTGATCGGGCCGGGAATACTGCTTTTACACTGTTGCTATATTTATACTGTGATACTAGCTGGCGAACGAGTTAATGACACCATTCACTCAATGTGTGGTCATGATGTAAAACATGAAAGGCTTCCAAAAAAAGTAATGGCAGTGGCCCACAGCATGGTGTCATATGTTCCTGGCTCTGCTGCCTGTAGGCTTCACAAAATAGCTACGTGTTTGATTGGAGTAGACACTGCCCTGCTGGTTTGGCTCTTCTATGTTTAGCCAACTCAGGCCAGCAAGCTCTCTGAAGCAGTCATTCACAATCCTGGACATGCTGTCTCTACATGTGATTATGCATGTGGTGCTGTGTCTTAACGGTATTTTAAATAGTAATAAAAAGTAATCTGTGAAACAAACCCAACCACCACATACCTATACAGTCATTCTCTATCCATAGCTGCACTAATATGACTCCTGTCTGCTAAATTTGCCTTTAACCTTTTTTCTCCTTTCTTACGGCCCACTTTTACACAGGGAAGCGGAGGGCTTCAAAGAGCAAGGCAATGCCTTTTATGTCAAGAAGGATTATGCAGAAGCATTCAATTATTACACCAAGGCCATAGGTAGTTATCCCTAAATTTTCCTTAGTCTTTGATTTTGTGTTTAGATAAGAATAAAACAGTTAATGACCGTTCTTGATAGGATGTCAATAACTTGTTTTGTTTTTTCATACAGACATGTGTCCGAAGAATGCAAGTTATTATGGAAACCGGGCAGCCACACTAATGATGTTGTGTCGGTACAGAGAGGCTTTAGAGGATTCCCAGCAAGCTGTACGACTAGATAACTCCTTCATGAAGGCAGGTTGTGGGAAAGAAGCCATTACACTCTACCAAGGGGAAACTATGCTCTCGTAATGTTTTACACTGTTAAGTATTTTCTGTTCTGAGTGTTACTTTGTTTTGCTGCATAATCTTTCCATCTGCATGCCTCCTCTTCTAATGCTTTGCTAAACGATTTTCCTTCATTTTCCGCTTGGCTGTGGTCAGTGTCTCCAGAAGGGACATTGAACATGTTCCGTTTTGCAGTAATGTGTGTAAATAACATGAGTAATATTTTCCTAATTCCTTCCTAGATAGAGTAAAATTAACTTGGAATGTGATTTTAGATAGCCCATAAAATATTTTCACACCCTCAACAAGTTAGTTATATAAACATGTAATAGCTCATCAATTTATTAATTAAAAAAAAACACATAAAACAACTAAAATTTCAGTTTTCATGCACAACCTTGATCTCATTTTGTAATATATTGGTGCCAATATACCCATTGGGTGTAGAAACAATTGGCTAACCAGCCTTGTTTGGACAAAGCTATGGAAAGCCTTAACAACAGCATCTAATTGGCTCATTAAACTTTGATTGTAGCTGTTCACTACATTGCAGAGCTATGTACCTCTTCAGCTCATAGGAATGACCACTTTTATGTATGTATGCTTTTTTGTTTATAGTTGAATGTGGCTCTTCAATACATAAGCTATAGAACATCCCTGTGGTAGTTTAGTGAATAATCAGCCATTGCTGCAAGGTTACAAGTATTATAGTTTTTGCAGAAGGGACAAAAAGCTAGCCATGGTGTGGCTTTTGGTACACAGTGCCCAACTGATTTCAGCAAGGTTGAGAATTTAGGGACATTATCACTTCAGTTTGTAAACTGTAAGTCTTTTACCCATAGGGCCATCTGCGAGAGGGCAAGTGCCACATGTCCCTTGGCAATGCTATGGCTGCCAGCCGCTGTTTCCAGAGGGTTCTGGAGCTGGAGCCTGACAA
This sequence comes from Hollardia meadi, assembly GCA_037974645.1. NCBI lineage: Eukaryota > Metazoa > Chordata > Actinopteri > Tetraodontiformes > Triacanthodidae > Hollardia > Hollardia meadi. Next base: position 10,438,171 of record JBBPCS010000672.1, read on the forward strand.
CAGCCAGGCCCAGCAAGAGGTGAGTCTGCCTCAGTTTGACGGAGCGTGATCTGACAACATGGACATGATTATCCACTATCAGATAAGCTTTGGCCAGACAAGTGCAATTAATGTCTGATACTGAGCGGTTTAAGAGGAGATCAACTAGAGTTACTGTTAATTCTCAATGAGAAAGCAAAGAGGCAAGTTTTCGGTTATTCGCATAAGTAATGCTGCTTGCATTGACCTGGTTTTACAAACACTAAGCATGACACAGAAGAGAAGTCAATGCTAGCTGTAAAGCAATTATTTGACGACTGCATGTCTTAAACATTGCCTCTGAATGCCACTAATTCCTTTGTCAGCTAAAGAATTCAGAATCCATCCTTGAATATGAGAGAATGGCAGAGATTGGATTTGAGAAGAGAGACTTCAGAATGGTAAGCTGCACAGTGGTCACAATCTCCTATGTCACCTGTTGCAGGCATGTCAAGCGACACAGACTGCAAGTGTGCTGTGGTTGTTTCTAGGTTGTTTTTTGCATGGACCGTGCCTTGGAGTCTGCCGCAGCCTGTCACCGGTTCAAGATACTGAAGGCAGAGTGCTTAGCCCTGCTGGGACGCTACCCTGAGGCTCAGTCTGTAGCCAGGTAGGACAACATAATTTACAAATACTCTGATGCACTCTTAAGTTGACATATTGATATGCTTATTAGTCAGACATATTAAATGAGTAATATCCCAGAGCTCTTTGGAAATGTGAAAACCATGATGTATGAAATGAATAACTTTGGCTGGTGCTCTCCTTCCATTAAGGATATGTCTTTTACCACAATTAGTTGCTACACCACTGCATCCTTGTGTCTGATCACTGCAGGGAAGCATAGATTCCACACTTCATTGTAGTTATTTATTGTTTTTATATGTGAACTAAAACTTTAAAGATGATACGCAAAATACAAATTTTTTAAAATGTTTTTTCTTTTCTTTTTTATATGTTTATTTATGTATGTGTATTATTTGTTCCTGTTTAGTGATATTCTGCGAATGGACTCCACTAATGCAGATGCACTTTATGTGCGTGGTCTTTGTCTGTATTATGAGGACTGCATTGACAAGGCAGTCCAGTTCTTTGTCCAGGCCCTGCGTATGGCTCCTGACCACGACAAGGCTCGTCTCGCATGCAGAGTGAGTAACAAAGTTGATAACATTTTTATAAATCAAATCAAAAAATCTTTTAATCCCCATAGATTCGACCATTATGTTTATGTCTAATTGGGAGCGGTTTCCTATAAAAGCGGCTGATAAAAATTAAGTAAAATACAACATTGTGGTGTTATCTCATTCATTTAAGTCTGATTGACGTTGATGTTAAGGTAGCCCAGAGTAATGTTTAAGGTTGTCCGGTGTATTGTCTTTGCAGAATGCCAAAGCACTAAAAGCCAAGAAGGAGGAGGGGAACAAGGCGTTCAAGGAGGGAAACTTTGAGGCAGCCTATGAGCTCTACTCTGAGGCATTAACAATAGACCCCAACAACATCAAGACGAACGCCAAGCTGTACTGTAATAGGGCAACTGTTGGATCTAAGGTGAGGAACGTGCACAGGAGAGATCTCACTGGTTACATCAACATCTGACAATCTTAATGATGGTAGATGAATCCTCTCCAGATTGCAGGCATACATTGATACATACAAATCATCACCCATAACTCATTTAGTTATTTATAGATTATCACAGGCACAGACTTTGCAAATTTCTCATTATGTCCCTCTGACAGTATATAGTAAAGTTTTTTTGGTATCTTTTGCATGTCGTACTTTAGTCTGTTGCATCAAGAGAATCTAGGCAACTACTTTTCTCTATCTCTTCTTCACACGGTCACACTTTTTTTTTCTTTTTTCTTTGAAAGCTGAAGAAACTAGAACAGGCCATTGAAGACTGCACGAAGGCCATTAAACTGGATGAGACCTACATCAAGGCCTATTTACGGAGAGCACAGTGGTATGTCCAGGTTTTCTAACTCGGTTGTTAATAGAGGCACTAAGTTATGTTGTATTTGGTTTTCAGATGTAGACAAACAGAAGGCAGTTTAATTCTCATTATCTGAACTTATATTGTATTGTTCAAACTGGATAAGGAAATGATAACAGACTTGTGCATACTCCGCTGCAGCTACATGGACACAGAGCAGTATGAAGAGGCAGTGCGGGACTATGAGAAGGTTTACCAGACAGAGAAGACAAAAGGTGAGAACCAGACCCCAGCTTTCAGCTTAGGTGTTTAATCCTTGTTCTGCTTAATTGTTTTTAATCTGTTATGTTCTTTTTATGCTCTAGAACACAAGCACCTCCTGAAAAATGCCCAGCTGGAGTTGAAGAAAAGCAAGCGGAAAGATTACTACAAAGTACTTGGGGTGGACAAGAACGCCACAGAAGATGAGATCAAGAAAGCTTACCGCAAACGGGCACTTTTACATCACCCAGGTGCTTAACTGAACAGAAAATCTCCTCTAACACTAGAATATTCATTGTGCAATTCTACATAACACAGGTGGTGTTTTGTGGTGTTTTCTTTCCCCTTTCCTTCTCTTCAGACCGTCACAGCGGAGCTACTCCTGAGGTGCAGAAGGAAGAGGAGAAGAAGTTCAAGGAGGTGGGTGAGGCTTTCAGCGTGCTTTCAGACGCAAAGAAGAAGTCTCGCTACGACAGCGGTCAGGATCTGGAGGATGATGGCATGAACATGGGAGGTCAGCATCTGGGCAAGCCTTGGGGTGGGAGGTCTCGAGGGTGAACAGATAGAAGTACAAATCCTCTCTGAACTAACGAACCACCTTTTTTATTAGCAAACAGCTGTTTTTATGGTAGAAAGCCTGACTGAAAAGTTTTCTGTGATGATGTTGTTTTTTTCTCCACCAGATTTTGATGCCAACAACATTTTCAAAGCGTTCTTCGGAGGCCCTGGGGGTTTTAGCTTTGAAGGTAATTCATGTATGCAAAAAGATGAAAGAAATTATGCTTTTATTTACTGTCAGCCATTCACATTTAAGGATACATCAGTTATTGACTTGTTTGTTGTTTGTTTCAGCATCTGGACCAGGAAATTTCTTCTTCCAATTTGGTTAATTGGAGGACTTGTCTTCCAAAACAGTTAATACATCAGGACTTTTCAACAATGTCAACCCCCCGACCCACCATCCATATTTAATGACTGACTGATTGAAAGTCAGATTCTTGTCTATGCCATTGACTGAATGAATGCACCACATGCAATATACGATTTAAAGCCCGTATAGCGAGGACACCAAGGCGGCTCAGACTGAGTTGATAGTGTTACTGGTTTTGGATTTGGTTTTCTTCCTTCCAGAATGAAACAAACTTTAAAGTCTGTAATGGCTAGCAACCCTGGTCCAAAAATTCGCTCGATTTTTGAGATACGAGAGATTGTGCAGCTATTATATCAGAGCTTTTAGGGATCATTGCAGGAAGTGACACCCTGGGGAAACTCTTGAAATGCAACTGAGCATTGAGCAAGCTATTATCCGGCTCCTCTCAACTTACTGCTGAGTCGGTATTCTCTGCATGAAAGTTAATAACTTGCTTAATGATTTCCGAAGAAAATCAGTAAGCGGCACCTCTCCCCTTTTGAAGAATCTGTCAGACAGACAGACAGTTGGCTGCTGTGAATTCGCACTGAAACCTGCCTCTTTGTCATAAGCCAATAGAATCACTTGAGCATTTTTTAAATTCACAACAGGTGGAGCCTAGACCTTCGCATACAGTGCAGCTGAAGCACACTTGAAAGATGGCAGTGGAGACAGGTGTGCTGGTTTTGTTGCCATCAAAGCCCCCCCCCCACCTCCTTCTTGTTGTCACAAGTTTTTATGTTTGATGTTGCCATTCACAGATTGCTGCATTGTACATTTTACTTGAATGTAAAGTGTTGTGATGATTTTTTTTTCCATTTTTTTTTTTAAATTTTGATATGTATATTTATTGTACATTTGCTGTCTGATAGAACCATCTGTGTAAGATGAGGACACTTTTCTGTTAAGTTTAAAAGAAGCACATATTATGAAAATCCCTTTGACTCAAAATTCAGGAAGATAATTGTTTTTGCTTTGCTTGCATGAAATATTGTGCAGAAATGGATTATGCTCGGTGTGTTCTTTGACTGTGACTGTTTATTGTCTAAGAAAGAGTGATGATGGAAACCTGGTGGTGATCAGTTACTTCCTGATGTTCTTCATGCACCTCATGATGACAAGAAAAGCGTCCTCATCTTTGCTCTAATTATTTTGGTGAAACCATCCTTTCTTTGCCCTTGAAAAGTACCAGCCGTGTCAATAAAGTTGGCCTCCTCTGGGTTTCCCCCAAATTGTTTACTTTCTTTTGTATTAGTGGCATAGTATAAGTGTCAGTGATTTTATCAATATTATTAAAATTTAACAACGTTTTTTTAAACAAATATGGTCATAATGAAAATTTAAATTTTTGTGCTGCATTAAATTGAGATGGAGTCAGACTTGTGGAAAGCGGGGCGAACAGAAGATGGCGCTGTTTCTCACTCGTGGTTTGTTAGTGCGGTTTCTAGGATACCAGCTGACCGGAGACGTTGATGTGTTTAGACACCTTTAAGTTAAATTGCTGGCAGGTATTATGACTAAAAAGTTTGCCTAAAAATGTCAGACACAGACGGAGACCACGAACGTCAAAAGGCAAAGGGCGTATTCTCCACTTTGGTGGCCAATGGGGATTGGCTGTACCTTAAAGGAGAGTATAAAAAGGCTATAGAAAGCTACACAACGGTAAGTAGTTAGCTAACATTGGTTAGCTAACTAGCTAATGACATTCATTAACAGTCATGGTTAACGTTACCTAGTTAGGCATGGCTCATTGTACTAACAAACTGAAGTTCATCATGCTATAGTGATAAAACATTTTGCTTTACTTTATCGAGGTTGTTGGTGTAACTTTTAAAAGCATGTAGGAATAACTTGTCCTTTGTTGTTTAGGCACTGACTTTAAAGCCTGATGACAAGACCTGCTTTGTTGGCCGATCTAAATGTTACCTGAAGATGGGTCAGTATGAAAACGCTTTAAGAGATGCAGACGCTTCACTCGCGGAAGACAAAACATTTTTCGAGGTAAACAACTTTACACAAATGTCAAGATAAATGTAAAAAAAAAAAAAAAAAAATGCTGTCTTTAAATGACAGCTCCCAAGTAAGCACCCGAAAACTGAAGCCTGTTAACATTGTGGTTTTTTAAAGGGGTTGTACCAGAAGGCAGAGGCATTATACTACATGGGAGAATTTGAATTTGCTCTGGTGTTTTACCATAGAGGACAAAAGCTACGTCCACAAATACAAGAGTTCAGATTGGGTATCCAGAGAGCACAGGAGGCCATAGAAAACTCTGTTGGCAGTAAGTAATTCAGTCTAATTTGGGCCTAAATTGTCACTGCATGTGAAAATCCAAACGCATTAAACAAGTTGTTCTTCTCTGTCATCTTCTAGGCCCTTCCAGTGTAAAACTGGAGATTAAGGGAGACCTATCATTTCTCCAAAAAGATGAGGAGGTGAGTCTTTATGTTCTGTGCTGTTGTAAGAATAATTGTACAAGGCTTGGTAACAGTAAAGGATCTCTTTCATAACAAGTGGCTTCCTGTAGATTTGGCAGTTATTTGTATGTAAAGGTCAACCCTGGCCTCCCTTCTGATGCACAATACTGTGTTTCTGAATGAATGACCTGTGAAGAGGGCACAGCCAATTACTGCTATTCAGCATCTGACGAAGGAAAGAAAACGGAAGACCCAGAAGACTCCTAAGAATGAGAAGACAACCAAACAACTGCTGGGAGAGTTTTACAGTGACAAGAAATATCTAGAAAACCTGCTTAAAGATAAAGGTACTGTGTTATTTCACTTAGGCCATACGATATTTTCTCAATTTTGCTTACTGTTCATGTTCCACACCTCACTAACCCTCTCTGCAGTTCTCGTTCACCTGCAGATTTAGCACACTCAAGCTTCAAGGGTTAACTTTTACTGTCTCCTTCAATATGTTTACTTAAATTCACCTACAATTATGTTGGGGTTTTTTTTTTTACTTTTAATAGACTAATATTTAAACCTGTTACACAATGTTTTGCAGATTTGGTAAAAGGTAAGACGAAGAATGGGGAACAACTGAGGGACGTCATTCAGGACTGCCTCACATACCTTGACACTTGCACAGAGTTCTGGAGCCAGGAGAAGCCTGTTTGTTCATGGGAAATGGAGCGCAAGTTTATGGAGCAAAAATGTAGCAAGCCTTGTCATAACGCACCTTTAGAACCTGCTCAGTTTCTGCTGAAGAGCCTGGATGACATTGATGAAGGTAAGGCGAGCTTCTGGTTGAACCTGCTGCTCTGTGTTTTTCTTATTAGCCTAAAAAATACGTACTGTACATTTGTCGTCATAGAGTTGACATCTGGAAACGCAGAAGGTAGTCTCAAGAAGGCGGAAGAAGTCATGAAGATAGTGCAGGAATGGTCAGAGAAAGAGGTGCCTAATAAGAAAGAGGTTTTGGGGAGCCTGCACAGTTGTATTGGGAATGCCTTGATTGAACTAGGAGACATGGACAAAGCATTAGACCATCATCAAAAAGACTTGGAGCTGGCTAAACAGTGGTGAGAATTTAAAGAATTTACACAATAGCAGTTAATTTATGTAATGAAAATGGATCAATGTTCTGTAATTTTTCTTATCAACAGCAAACTCCCAGATGCAATGTCCAGGGCTCTGGACAATATTGGGCGGGTTTATGCCCAAATTGGACAGTTCTCACAGGCCATTGAGTTGTAAGTAAATAATGTAGCAAAAACTGCACTTGTTTAACATATAATAATTACTGTCCTCTGCAAAATGACTCCAAAATGAACGTCAGACCTCTCTTAACGAGCATTGTTTTACATTGAGGTGTCGCTATGTAAGATTATATTATTGGTGATTGGTTATTTCAATTTCTTTTCTTTGCATGTTTGCAATTCAGCTGGGCGAAGAAGATTCCCTTGGTCCATGGTGGTCTGGAGAAGACCTGGTTGTTTCATGAGATTGGTTGGTGTTATCTGGAGCTTGGTCGCCACGAAGATGCCCGAGACTATGGTGTCCGTTCAGTTGCTGCGGCTGATGAAATTGCTGATGGAAAATGGCAGATCAATGCCAATGTTTTGGTAGCGCAAGCAGAAAGTAATTCTCTTTTTTGGTTTTGTTTTTTAGCTTAATTACTAGAAATTTTCCAATATTTGCAAAATCACTTACTGTGACGTGTTTAACATTTTTTTATTACATGTCGATTCCCTTCTGTTCCATCTCAGTGAAACTTGGAAACTTTGAATCGTGTGTCTCCTGCTTTGAGAGAGCCTTGAACCTTGCCAAACTGCAAGATGATGCCGCCATGAATGCCATTCAGAAGGTTCTCTCTCTAATGTCATATGCTTCCCTTCACCTTCTTTTTAGTTTCATTTAAAGACATTTTTGATTGCTGACATTTATTGTTCTGCTTTTAGGCTCTTGATGAAGCAAAGCAACACCTTCAACACTGAGGTTGTCGTCAGTCAAGATTTGTTGTGCTAACTGAGCTAAAAGACATTTTTCTGACAATATTAAAGATGATAGCAAATTGTGCAAACAAGTATACTCTTCAGTGATGAGTCATTATTGCTAATATATCACTTACAATCCAAATACATTTGTGAGGCTGTATTTTTGGTAGAATTCAATGAAAAACTGACACATTTATTATCTAGAAGATGTGGCACTTAATATACAAAATACAGAAGAATTGTATCACACGTTTTGACGTATATATTGAAACCGGCCAACTATGAAGTCCTTTTGCCTTGAGAAAAATGTCCCTGATACACATGTACACATTGCCTTTCGTATATGCATACTACGGTTGTACCTTTTTGCCTGAGTTGCCTACTTTTTGGGACAGGAGTGGCATCACTCCTATAAAGTGATTGTGGCTTACACCAGCCCAAAGTGCGTATCTTTACATGTTTTTTTTTCTTCTTGTATTAATAAAAACATGCAGTATGACCTGAAAAATGGTAAGTAATTTAAATATATTAGGTTGTTTGTTTGTTTGTTTTTTACCTTTATTGATGTTTAGCACTGATGTAAAACTATGTACACATAAAATTACACATAAATATACATACACAACAAAAAGAAGACATAAAACTATACAAATAAAATTAATAAATACATTGTATTTTAAAGACTAGGTCAAATATCAAACCAGGCATGAGTTTATTACTATCATTTATTCAGATATAGCTTGGAGAAAATTTCAGCTGAAAAAAAAAAAGGTGAAAAGAAATTGGTTAGTTTGCATGACTTGACAAAGCAAGTACACGCACACACATGTATATACACACACATATATATATATATATATAAATATTCCCCCAATATTTTGCTGTCTGATACTTTATTCAATTTTATGGTCTTTTTCAAAAGACAAATAAACATCTGTACAAATAAAGCTCAAAAAAAGATTTTATTTAAAAAAAAAAAAAAAATCTTCCTCTGGTGGCGTCCTTCCGGTCTTCAGGGGCGTGTACGTGACCACGCCCAGGTGCGCGTACCCGGGGATTTCCTTTTGAAGCGGGTGCGTGTCTGTGCCAAGGATTGGCTTGTATTGTATTATCCTGCATTGTATCCAGAGAGAAACGCGTGGTCAGCGGCACCACCGACAGCCCCACTACAGCCTAACTGGTAAGCTGGCATTTTAGCAAACAAAAGCCCTCCGTACATCATGTTACATCTCGTCCATGTTTATTTGTTACACAAACAGCCTAAAACAAGTTGTTGCAGTAACATGCAGGGACTTGTGTTGCGACAGAAAATCATGAAACTTGGGACGTGGCGCTGTAGCTCGGGATGTTATAGTCAAATTCATTGACTGCCAGGCTAAATTGTTTTTTGTCTGGCGTGCTAACGGTAGGTGCACACCACTCCCCGCCTGGCCACATTGTGCAGTTAATGTAGGTTAGGGTTAGGTTAATGTTCAAACTCCATCGATTCTCTCCGTTTAAAACAACATTTTTTGCTCGACATTCGATACTTATTTTCTACATATTTTTTAATACTGTGTAATGTATGTTGTCCAAACTTGAACTTAAACCATTTTCTAATTAACTGCGCCATTTACTGCTGCTGTACATTCCCTCTATAACGAATGAGATTAAGTACAGAAGTGTTCATATTTCCCTATTTTGCATTAGTTTGGTTTCGGTTATTGTTTATTTGGAAAAAATGCAGTTTAATAATAGGCGGTTTTGTCTGCTAAATTTGGTTGAGTTTTGTTATGAGGGCTTCCCCTTCTTGTCTCGTGACACGACGTGCTTTCACACATCTGTTAAATCCTGCGTTTAGCAAAAAAATACAAAATATTGCACTGACATTTAAAATAACCTGCCACACGGTGGAGGTCGCTGTACTATGAAGTAATCGCACTTCTCCGTGATGCCCCATTTTCTTAACTACCCTTTGTCTGTTTGCTGAGAAGGTTTGGCGCAGTTAATTTACCCAAGCAGTGTTCGAATACAATATTTTGCAGTCATGCTTGTGTGTCTGTGCCATTGGACTGCTACTGTCCTTGTGTTTTTTAACAAGTAGAGATTAAAATGTGGAAACGGATCCACCCGTTTGACTCTTTCATAAAACTTGGTATTGACTAACTTCCTGTTTGACACATAATAACTGCAGTCCTAATCCTGTGTAAACCACTGATTTCACTTTTCAGACGCTTACTGAATATTTTAATCTTGAGTAAATGGATACATAAATATTACTTTTCTACACGCTTGGTGTGGATCCAATATTTTTATGACTTAATTTGATGAAAATCGGAGTAATTGAATAAGATCCTGCACTCTCTAAGATGCAAGTGTTCAGAAGTTTTTTTACAAATTCAGTCATGCGTCATTCTAAATGAACAATTTCACTCTTTCTTTTTATTTGTGTAAGGTACATGGTGGTGTGTAAAGTCAGACTTTTAAGGCAGACATGGATACTGAAAACAGTGGCGAGGTTTTAGATGCATCTGCGACTCCACAGCCAGAGGAGACTGTAATGGAAAAAGAGGTTGTGTCAAAATTGGAGACGCCAAAGGAATCCACAGAGCCTGAGAAGCCACCAGCTGCTGATGAAGAGGCTAACCAGATGGCAGTGAATGGCCATGATGCAGAAGTCAGAAACTTGAGAGAAACAGAAGAGGTGATTGTGATGGAAATTGTTACGCTGTCTGAGGAAATAAAAGAAATGGCGATTGAGGACAGCTTGCCCACAGAAAAATCTGAAATGGAGTTGGTGCCTGATGTGGTGGCACCACCAGAAGCAGATGAGTCATCTGAAAAGATCTCTGACCCAGTTGCAGCTTTAGACACAGAACCAGAAAACACCCAGCCTGTGCCAGAGAATGAGCCAGAACCTTTGCCTGTGCAATCACCTCTGGCAGAGAGTCCCCCTGAACCAGAGCCAGAGAAATTGGTAGATTCAGTTCCAGAAGCGCAACCACAAGAGCAAACATTACCTGAACCAGTCACAATGCAGCAGCCAGTGGATACACAACCACCCACCCAAGAAGAGACGGAGCCGGATCAAGTTGAGTCTCAGACAGAATTGCAGACTACAATGGATACTGGGGCAGAAGATGTTGCCAAAGTGAAAGTGGCAGAAAAGGATGTTGTGGCTGACCCTACAAAGGAGGAGGGAGAAGAAAAAACGGAAACTGTGTCTGTGACATTAAAGGAGGAGGCATCAGCTGAAATTGAAAACGTGAAGCCTACAGAGGACAAGAAGGAAGTTGAGCCAGAAACAGCTGAGTCTGATACTGTGAAGGTAGCTGAGGCAGCACCAGAAGGTGACGATGTTAAATCTGAGCTTCAAAAGGAAGAGGACACAGTCCCTGCATCTGGCTCCCTGTCCTTTGCCTTGCTGGAACAAACACAGATGAAAGATGCCCTACAAACCTCTCGTACCCTTGTTATCCTAAGAGGCCTTCCAGGAAGCGGTAAAAGCTTCTTGGCACGTGCCATAGCTGATGCCTACAAAGACCACTGCTCTGTCATCTGTGCCGACGACCACGGTGTGAAACCAGAGAATCCAGAATCATCTGCGGATGGATACAAGGCTCTGGATGATGCTGTGGTGGCCTGCTGCGGTGCGGGAACAGCTTCGTCAATGCTGATTGTAGTGGATGACACCAACCACACCCAGGATCGGCTGGCACGTCTGGGGGAGATTGCTGAGCAACACCATCTTGTTGCTGTCTTTTTGGAGCCATGTACTGAATGGAGCAGAGATGTAGCACAGCTGACCAAGAAGACCAAGCGTGGGCTAGAGGAGGCCCAACTTGAAGTCATGAGAGGTCAACTTGAGGAAATGTCCCTTCCTCTTTACTTTGGCTGGTTTCTTCTCTCCTCCGTCCAGGACAAGGTTAGGTGCACATCGATGGACTTCCTGAAAACGCTGGACACCTTGGAGGCCTTCAAGAAACACTTGGTTGACTGTGAGTGTATTTAAAGTTGTGTTTTATTTATTACAAAGCCAAATGCACCAGTGAGAAATAAGCAGGTTGATTTTTGAAAAGCTTTGTCGTCTTACAAAAAGAAGCAACTGGTCTTTCCTGTATTTGCAGTCACTGGGAAAGCTGAGAAGGAGGTGGATTTGGAGCAGTACTTTAAAGCCATAGGGACTCTTCATTGCACTACAAAATTCTGTAACTATGGAAAAGAAGATGGTGCCAAAGAGTATGCACAGAATCCAGTAAGTGATCATAAATTTAAATCTGGTGGCTACATATGTTTGTAGTCGTTTGAATTTATTGCATTACATTTTATTTTATGCATTGAGTGAGCATTTTCAAAGTGTATTGAGTTAATCTTGACATATTTCCTCATTGTTTTCTTTTCTTACACTCTCCAGACGGTCAAAGATTTCAATGGTTCTGTGTTTGAGCTGTCACTGAGTGCTCTCTTTGTCACTCCTCGCACTGTTGGTGCCAGAGTGTCCCTCACCGAGGAGCAGCTTTTGCTGTGGCCAGCTGATGCCGAAAAGGAGGTGGAGGCCGCTGCCTCCCTGCCACTGGGGAGCCGCGCCCATGTTACTCTGGGATGTGCCGAGGGTGTGGAGCCAATTCAAACAGGTCTGGATCTGCTCGAAATCCTGGCCCTGCAGCAGGGAGGGCAGAAGGGGGAGCTCGTCGAGGAGATGGAGCTCGGCTCGCTGACCTACTACGGCGAAGGAAGATGGCTGCTCAGTCTCAGAGAGCCGATCTGCACCCCAGCCTGCTTCTCCAGCTTCTACGGGCACAAGGAGCTCGAGCCGGCCAAAAAAGAACCCGAGAAGAAAAAGAAGCAAAAGTGCACCATTCTGTAAATGGCAAACATGGGGAAGTGTGGGCCGGGATGACTGGTGAATTAAAACTTAGGCTTACTCTGTGCAAGGTTTGTGTGTTTGTGCAGTGTTTAAGGTTTCAGTTATAGCCACCCTAAATCCACAAGCTGTGTGCCTTTTTTTTTACTGTTGATTTGCACCACAACCCAAGATGCCTTCAATCCAGCTAGGCTTGTTAACATTGTTACGTATCTTGTTCCACTTACTAGTGCCAGGGTTGTAGTACCTGGCTATTTGCTGAGGTGTTATTAGCTGCAGTTTTAGACTAAGATAGTATAGTCTCCTCCCACAGCTCCACAGTTATCTAAACATAGGTTTCTATACATGCCAGTGTCTCTCAGTATTCAGATATACAAAATCTAGGTACTTACATTGCATGCATTCCAGGTTGACTGTATCAACGTATTAACACATTTCTGCTAAACGTACATCTGCCGCTTCAACTTCAACTTGTCTGGTGTGTCTTTGTCCTAGTTGTAGGTTAAAAGGATTAGTTGTCATTTCCATGTAAGTTTGAGTGTGCAGCCTAGGAAGTAATTGTTACAATAGCATATCCGCCAAAGTTATCTATCTGATTAAGGGTATTAGAATGAATGTCATTTATAGAGGTCATTTATAGAGACCCTTCCTTGTAAAATCTTTGCACTGTGCATAGTTTGAAAGGGAGAATGCTGATGAATTTATTTGTTTCAGCAGCTTGCACTTAGTAATTATCAAAAGCTGTGAATCGAAGTCCATGTTTTGCTATCTTTTTGCAATCTTTTCTACTGCGCAAGACTGCACCCTTGATCCCTTTTTATCCTCTTTGAACTTCATGCACTTGATGTATTGCATTTCAATTTCTATCCTCTGTAACTGTAATTTTGAAGCGCAAGGCCTACTTTGTGTAGCTCATATGAATCACTATTTTTGCACTTGTTTTGTACACTTAATAAAAAAGAACATGCTTTGCTCCAGTAATGCAATCTACTGTCTTTTCAGTACTATTAATGCAGTTTGATCTGTGCATGCAGGCTGATGACTGGAAAAATTGATCTGCACATGGTGGTTTTCTCACAGTGTGCACTTGTAGTTGACAGTGTAAACCAGCAGAGGGCACTCATCCCTTACACTGCTTGATGACATTTATACATGCAGTACATTTAACATCAATTAGCTTCTTATTCATCATCAGAGTTTAATTGAACATGGTTATCTTCCTCGGGCACTTTCAAATATTGTATTTTCAAACATTGCACCATTTTTCTGATCTCCCTTATGTTTGCCCTTGTGTAATAATCTGGCACACTAAAAATTCAATAAACTTCATCATAGCTGCCAAAAAGTGATAACTGTTTAAAGTGTGGCCTGTGATGGAGCAAGTCCTCAGCTGTAATATCCACAACCCATTTCTGGTCCTGCTACTTTTTACTCTTCTATCCAGTTTTGCATTCACAAATTGTAACGCACTGTAAAATTACATTTGTGCTTTATATAATGGTGGTTGTAATTCTTTGTAAAGTCACTTTTGCATCTTGGAGTCACACAGCCACAGTTGCCACACAGTCTATAACAAATACTGCTCTTACTGCCTGGAAACAACCCAAAACTTTTTTACTTTTTATACTTAACATAAAAATAGATTTAGAATGGCAGTTAAACTATAGAATATAAGTAAGAAGAGGGAGGTTACTGGGGGTGCATCCTTCAAACTAAAAATAGCCGGTTTAGGTCAGGGACAGGTGAAGGACCATGAACTGGTGCTCTACATCTCGTACTGGTCGATGTAAGAGCGATGTGTTGGTCGCGTGCGACATCAAGTGATTTCCTCATTGGTTGCTGTGTAGATAAAGAACAATGTCAACCAATCAACAGCACCGCAGGATAATTGCCATGTTTTCTCCGTGAGTGGTGCGTGTGTGTGAGGTTAGAGAAGAAACTAATGACACCTTCAAGTATTCCCCGGGATTTCCTGTTTTGAGTTTGTCCGATAATCTTACATTTAATTTCAGGTAAATTCAGTAAACGTTTTCGATCAAAAATAAAAAGTCAGTGGTGGAAGAAGTATTCAGATCCTGTAAGAGCCCACTACTGTAGCTGGTCAAGGTTGAACAAATAGTAACTATTTTATATACTTACATAATACTAGTAGTCTATCACAATTCATTATATTTTATAAACTCGTCAAGTTTTGTTTATAAAATCTTAATTTGTAAAGTAACTTGGGAGGCATGAAATTGAAAAAATGCAAAATACAAGTATCTTAAATTTGTAGTTGAGTACAGTAATTGAGTAAAGTACTCCATCACTGCAAAACTACTGTATGTGTCTGTACACTGAATGTTGGTGAGGCATATAAATTATGTTAAATGTCTAAGTTTGAAGCTACAATAAGGCATCTACACGAAAATGATCGATGAGTGGTATTCGTGCACATCCGATCGCGTGGATTAATTCCCACCGTCCCTGAAGGCAGCAACAGAGGATGGTGTGGAATGAACCAATCAGACGCCAGGAAATATCAGCCAACCTATCGGCAGATGGACGACGGAGACAAAACCCACAGGAAGCCCCGCTCCTGCACTCTCCTCCGGCACCTCTGGTTCCTGTAGTCGGCGAGAGTGGAGCACTGCCGATTGACACATCCAACCGCAACATACTTCAAGAGAAAAAAAATAAATAAATTAAAAAAACAAACAAGGTAAGTTACTTCCTGTTTTAAAAATAAGGAATATCTGTTTACTACTTCCTCTAACTCCTTATCTCTCTATCTCTTCCCGTCTCTTTGTCAACAAATATAAAACAAGTCGAATTGCTCTCTCCACCGCAGAACCACGTTAAACCTGTGCTCGTGCTACATCATGCTTGTTAAGAAGTTTGAGTACTGAAAGTTAGGTTGGAATGGTGGATTGCTGTGTGACCGGTTTGTAAATGAATGAATGAATCATTCGGGTAAACCCTTTCCCACAGGGATCAGTGACTCGGTGCCTCTGCAAACTAAGGTAGGTTTTTGTTGTGCACGTAAGTAGGTCAAAAGAAGTTAAAAGTATATGAAGCTGCAACGTTCTTCCTTTTATTGCATTTGTTTTACCTGTGTGTTTGACTTCATTTAGACTGCACTTGCTCTTTTTTTTTTCTTTTTTTTTTAAATCTACGCCTAATTTTGCTTTCTCCCAGCCATCCATCATCCCCTGTTATTTAAATGTTATTGTGCGTCATCTGAACCAGTGCTGTTGCTGCAATGATATGAAATACCTCTGGCAGGTCAGTTGCACAGAGAAAGCGGATGATAAATGGAACCTGGGTGAGCTTTGGGGAAAATCATGTATGCCTGGCCTGGAAGCAACACTGTGGTGACTCAGGGACATTGCTGATCAATAGTGAAAAAGGGTCCTTGACAGTCCCATTAATCCATTTAAGGAATGGCTGCCAGGGCAGCTGTGTAGTGCAGGGAGTCCTGTTTGAGCCGACATCAGGGCTTTCAGCTTAATGAAGCACATAGAAGAAATACACGGGGCAGGTACACCAGCCCAGCATGATTACAGAGTGGTTGTTGGTGAACGCCTTAACGAGCCACATTTCTTAATACTGATGTACATTCAATTTGAGGCAGAAGCAGTGACAAGATTTGCCTCTAACGACTGAAGGATCAGCTGGATGTCAGGTCAAAAATAACTTTTCTTCAAGATGCACAGTATTTTTATTTTTTTTTTACTGGTGACAAGCTGCTAGATTTCAGCGTAGAGTGTAATGCAGTGTTTGCTTTTGTGTTAAAAACTGAATGGGAAACTTCAGGGATCGGTTCAGTGAATCCGCACTCCTACTGGCTACAGCATACTTCTGCTGCTGTGATGTAATTCTAAATAAAAGTATGATAAATTATCTTGCTTTTCCTGATCTTGGTCTAGTCATTAAAAAAAAAAAAAAAAAGAAGAGAAAAAAAGATTCCTTGTTGTGTCTTATGTGTCTCCTCTAGGAAGATGAATAAACCTCTGTACAACTTAAAAGACCAGAAAATAGATGTAAAGAACTTTAGCACGTTTTTGATTTCTGAATTATTTATATGACTGTTAACATGAGAGTTCTTACTGGTGGAAGTCACCTTTACGTCCCTTCGGTCTGACACTAATATTAGCACTGTTTTTAAAATTCAAACCCAGATTTCCTGCTGTGAGCTGAGTGTGTTGGTCGTGTTGGAGGTGACCTCATTGAGTGAAGCTTATGGCCAAAGTGTAAAGGTCACAAGTCCTCCCTTTAGCAGTAAATTTCTAGATGCTATTACAAGTTATTGAATTTCTCACCTTATTTCCGTCGGAGCCCGTGCACTAAAAATCTAGCCTGTTTCTTATCACTGCATTGTCTATGCTGCTTTCCAGTGCTACTAATAATTGGTCACATCAGATCAACCTGTCACTAAAATGTAGAATATTTCTTCCCCTGCAGTGGCTAGAGTCCAGTTCTGCACACTCTTTGCTGTAGCTCCAGCATGAATCTGATTGTTTAAGTGGCATATAAGTGCCCATTACCTCGTTAGTGTGCAGGTGAAATAAACCGGGGCCAATTATGTTGGATTTAGCTTCAGTGTCTGTGTCTTTCTGGGTTCAGCATGAGACAAACTAAAAGAAATCTGACTGTGCAAAGGATACAACACCTGAATCTGCAGATAATCTCTTATTGTCTATCGGTGTGTCTTAATTCTGTGCACTTAAACTGCATCTTCAGGCTTTTTTCCTCAGTTTTCATGGAAAATACAAACTAAAAAGCTGTCCGTCAATAACCCGGTTACCAGACCATTTCTTGTCTGTTCTGATGGCGTGGATGTCAAACATGATGTTTTTGTTTTGTCCCAATCCATCTGTCCTTGTCTGTAGCCTAAGCAGTCATGTCGGCCAAAGCCATCTCTGAGCAGACGGGAAAGGAGTTCCTCTACAAGTACATCTGCACGTCGGCAGCTGTCCAGAACAGATTCCGCTATGCCAACGTGACGGCTGAGACCGACTTTGACCGACTAGCACAAGAGCACCCGTGGCTTCTCACCGAGGTGAGGCAAAAGAACCAGTTTGGACAAGGTTGTGTGTGGATGGTGAAGTAAGATTTTCTTTAGCTGAGTGAACACTTAGTTGTATTTCAGACATTTATGGCTTGTGGAAGACGATCTCCTCTTTATGGAGACAGTTACTCAGGCTGGCAGCAGAGTGGCCTCTTGGCGCTTGTTAGCTGACATCACAGACAGCAGAGCGAGACGGAAGCTCTGCTACATTCTTGGTGGAAATGAAGTGTGACTGCAGTAAAGAACACAATAGAAAATGCTCTCTTCTCTTTGATTCTAGGTAGGTCAGAGTTCAGCTAGGGTAGGAATTCTTGCACAAACAGTTCTCCAGGTACACGGCGGTCTTCCATTTCTTACTCCCTGCATCGCTTTGCTTTCAGATCAACCCTCACTGCTCTTCATAGCGACGCGGTAGCAGATAGACGGGCTGTAATAGAAGTTAATTGAATTACTCTTGGACTCATCTTGCAGGATAAAATGTCATTTCCCCCTGTGTCTCCCTCATGGCTGAAGGTTTTTATCTGGACAGTACGAGGAGGATGTGGAGGGCAGATACGTGGAGATATGTGCTGCGGTAGAATTGATTAAGAAATTGCATTAACTTTCACCCTCCGCCCTCTCTTTCTTTGCTCACTGGCGAGCACCCAGATACTAATGGGTCCACTGTCATAAGTCATTCTCTTTATCTGAGTTGCAAGTGAGAGGAGGCGGGCTCAAGTCAGGTGGGGGTCGGATGTAATTTTGCTTTTGCGTCAGAAGGGAATGACGTATATGAGAGATTCCAATGAGTAATGCGTAAGCTCAACTCTCGGGTGTTAAATATTATGGTGGGGATTGTTGCTGGAACCACATGACAACAAAACTAAATAAATATCTGCCGTGAACAGGAACAGAATGAACCATCATGCTTTTAAGTTTTCTGTCAATGCAATTATGGAGCACATTTCCATCTGGACTCCTGTTCTGTGATTGACTTTGAAACATTAATCAGAAGTCATGCAACAAACTATCCTTTTAATTTAATATGTCAGTCGCTTTCTTGATTAATTGCTGAACCAGTTGCTCCGTAAATTATCCACAAAATGTGAAAAATAATCATCTTCAAATCAAGTTCAGATGGTTTGTTTTGTCGGGTCAAGAGATCAAAACCCCAAAATACTCAGTTTACTATAATGGAAAAGTAGCAGTCGCATTTCAGAATAATAGAATTAGACATTTTGACAATAGTTTGAATTGATGATCATGTTCAGCTTTTTTCTTCCAACAAATAAATTTTAAATAATATTGTATAATATAATTTGCAGCACAGCTTGGGAGCTTTATTCAGTGAGATATCATGTAATCATCTGTGCTCTGAATAAACTATGACATAAAATCCACTATGGACTTTGAAAATATCAGCTTGATGCCTTTCAGTTGAGGCTAAGTGTAGTCGTCTGTTGGTCCTGCTGAAATAAAAACATATTTATCTGTCTCCTCCAGAGGCTGGTGGTGAAGCCGGACCAGCTGATCAAGAGGCGAGGGAAGCTGGGCCTGGTGGGCGTCAACCTGGACCTGAATGGCGCCAGAGAGTGGCTGAAGTCCCGCCTCATGAAGGAGACGACAGTACGTAACCTCCACCCCTCTTTATGAGAGTGCGCACTTTACTGAACACTCCTTCAATCAACATTATCCCAGTGCCTTAGTCAGATCCTCCTCCTCCGTCCCCGGTTTGCACTGATGCATTTGTTTTGTTGTGTTTTTTTGCCTGATGTATGTTTACCTAAACAGCTGCTCAGATTGCTTAGGGGTTCAGTGTCGGTCCACTGGTGGTAAATCAGTGCCGTCAGCTGAAGCGTGTGCTGCAAGTGAATAAACATTCAGTCCATCTATCCAGTCAGCATAACCACAGCACAAAAGATCCATCACTGTGCCACTGAGATGCTGCTTTGCCTCATAAACCAAGAAGTAAGTTATGGAGAGACTAGGATGGCTCATAAAGCATCGTGGAAGAGTGTCAGTGTGTGTTGCAGCACAGATATTGGGTAGATGCATCTCTTGACAAATGAGGTGAAACTGTCAGCAGCTGCCAGTGGTAGTAAATAAGAATAAATGAAGCCACAGCTGTATAGTGGACAGTTAGGTCAGTGTTGCAGCTTGTATGATGTCTTTATTGTCCTCTAAAGAGTAGAAGTCATTAATTAGAATTAAAGTAATTACACAGATACATTAAGTTTTGGATTTTTAAAAAAACTCTGGTGCCTTTTAAATGTGAAAGGTACATTAAAGTAGAATAAACCAGTAGCTCAATTAAATCATCTTGGTCGTATCATTAACAAAAGTTATGAAATTAAGAAATATTGTATCACAATTGTAAAAATTATTTCTCTCACTAGCATACTGCTAGCCTACCTTTTCCTTTTGCGCCATTGTGGCTAATTTGTCCAGTACATTGACTGGTGCAGTACTTTGATTTATGACCAAATAAATTAATGACATTCCCATCAGCTTCAGCTGCTTTGAACTGTATACTGTTTAATGCTAATTGGCAAATGTTATCATGCTAACACACAAAAAAATAAGATGGTAAACATAGTAAACCTGTTGTCACTACCGGATCTGAGTCGCACATGCGCGAGCACGTCCGCCATATTGGAGAGCTAGGTACAGCAACACCACTCGGACAAACTACACCAGAACTGCAGTAAAACCATTAATTTGTTATCTATTTGCTAATGACTATTTCTCACAGCTTTGTGTGGTTGCCTGTTGTAGCATAGCTTCTTTTTTTAAATGCTCATATTGCTGTTATTGTGTACTGTTCAAATATTTGGACAAATTGTGCGTTGATGCTTTGGCAGTACTGTGCTTGAAACATTCATGCCAATAAAGACCCTTTTGAATTGAAATGAAAAATAAGTTATGCTGCGACAGGTAGTGACGCACCGTTGTGTGAAAAAAGCATGACCAAATGTCGTCCTAATCATTATTAACTGCTAAACCTAACAAATTAATTTAATCAAAGTACTGCGTGTGTTTGAAGTGGTGTTGCCGCATGTGCGACTCAAGTCATGTAGCGACTCGGATCGGGCAGTGACACCTGTTTTCACATCAGCATGTCAGCGTTGCCATTGTGAGTACGTTAGCATGCTGACATTAGCATTTAGCTCAAAGCACCACTGTGCCTCACTGAGCTGCTAGCTTGGTTGTAGATTCTTAGTCTTAACATATTTCACTAAAATTGTGTATGTCTAACCTAGTGCAACCATCTTGGTCTTAAAATAAACAAGAAATCTCTGTTTCATCTTTAATTTCAAGCATGTTGCCACTTGAGTAAAAGTGTCTTGTCTGACATTTTATCACTGCTAGTCTAGTTTTCGTTTTGCTAGCTGTGAGCTTATCTTGGAGCACTCATGAGCGTAGCACTGTTAGAGGAACAAGTCAGGTTAGATACCAGTGGCTGTGAACAACCACTTTTTACACCATATGTGTCCTTCCGTTTCATGTTCTTCACGCGTTTTCACTCTGATTCTAGGCTGCAGTTGCTTGCAATGCCTCAGTCTATTAAATGAGTTACATTTTTTTTGTAATCACATTTGCACAAGTGGTTCAATTGAATCATTCACATCCAAATTGCATTCACAACATGAATAGCCTTTGCTTCTCTGTGAGGCAGTAATGTGAGTGTGTGTCCACTCATTTGTCTGAAAGCCCTTGTGGGTTTTTCAGTCAGGTAGGTTTTCTTTTTTTCTCCACCCTTTATCAACCTCCTTTTTGTTTGCACTCTTCAGAATGGAAACTCCCTGTTGACCTTTCATTATTTTTGTTCTGCGCTCTCCGGCTGGCTGCTCCCAGCCAGTCCCTGGTTATTTTGTGCCTGTGTTATTTTTATTATGATTTTAATAAATAAGTATGGGGGACGATGTATTAATATGCAAACACCCCCAATCTTAAGACCAGTGAGATGCTAAAGTGTCTTTTTCAACCCATGGGAGTTCATGCTAATGTGTTGTTTGCTCCTCACTGTTTCTTTTATCTTCTAAGTATTTCATATCCTTAAGAGAACTATTTTCTTAATCATCCTCAGGTAGGAAAAGCCAAGGGAGTACTCAAGAACTTCCTCATCGAGCCTTTTGTTCCCCATAAGCAGGTAAAGCACTCATTACACATCTAATGTGCAATGTCCCATTCACACCTCAATTTTCCTTATTAAGCAGTGATGATACAAGATGTCTGGCGAAGAGACATTCTTAATGTCGGTGTCATTTTCAGGAGGAGGAGTTCTACGTGTGCATCTACGCCACCCGGGAGGGCGACTATGTGCTGTTTCACCACGAGGGAGGGGTGGATGTGGGAGATGTGGATGCCAAGGCGAAGAAGCTGCTAATTGGGGTGGATGAAAAGATCAGTGAAGACTCTGTGAAGAAAGAGTTGCTGACCCACGTCCCCAACGACAAGAGAGCGTGAGTCAGATGGAAAAAGTTTGTAGTGCAAAGGCAAAACTTCAGCTTTGTGTCAATGATGACAATGGCCTGAAGCTTACAGTCAAACTGTCGGATGTATTTATTCAACACGCTCCACTTTTGGTGCTTTAGTTTGTGCTTGTGTTGCTTGCATCATATGGTAAGGTGGAGATAAAAGGAGATCTAATACATCACACGCAAGAGCTCTATGATAATGTTCCCACCTGAAATGTAATTTTATGAGCTTAATATTTGATAGAATTTGCTTTTTTATATTGGATTGGATTAACCAAGACAAGTGTTGCTGTAACACTTGTTGTGTCCGTAGCTGCTTGACAGTATGTGCTCTGAGTGAGAGTGTTAAACTTCAGCCTCTCTACAGCACAGCTGTGGGTATTTTTGAACGGAAATGTGCACGGTCGTGATTTGTGATATTTATTATTAGTAATCAATTGTATCACTACCGACATATTGAGGTAGCTGCACACTGAACTGCTGAGACCCCAAAAAATGCAAACGGTGTGCATTTTCCCTTGTATAATGAAAGTCTGGGCCAACAGTGGAAAACAAAACATGTCAGAAATATAGTAAGAGGAAGCACTTTGATATTGGCAGTAAATGTGGGGGAAGCAGGAGGAGATGTGTGGAGGGTTTCCATTAGACAAATGACAGTCTCCCTCCTCTGCTTCGCCTTATTTCGATCAGCCTCCACCCCCAGCCTTTTATAGACTACGGTCACATTCAGAGCACGTCCATTTATTTTGATGGGTGCGATACAGCGGCTCGGCCCCCCCAGCCCCTCCTATCCATCTCTGTAGTAGTAGTCTTGTGACAGCAGTTTCTGGCCAGACTCGCTCTGTTTTGGCTGACATTGAAGAAGCGGCCTCAGAAATCACTCTAACTGGCCCCCCCTCACCCCATACACTCTTCTCCTCACCCTCCTCCAACACTTGGCCAGTTTTCCTGCCTTCCCGTCAGAACCAGACATGGGAAGCTGAGTCACTCGGGGTTTCGGTCACAGTTTTTCCGCCCCATGCGCCAGTCGGAGTCTTGACAGCAGGCTGACGTGGTTACAAAGGCTCAGAGGTGCCTGCACAACTGACAGACAGGAGAGGAGTGCAAAATACTGACCCCTCCCCCTCCTCCTCCAGCAGCAATCCCCCCACTCCTCACTGCTCTGTTTTGACATGTGAAGGAGGAAGCAAATTCGATTGTTTTTCTTCTCTACAGCAAAGCAGCTCTCTGCATTTAATTCACAGGTGGCCTGTTTCCAGTCCAGCTCAGCCTCAACAGTCCTTCAACGATATTGCCTGTAGTTTGTCATGGTTTGAATTATGTTAAATATTATAACGGTCATGCTGTTTTGGTTTTTTTTCCATCAGGCCTCAACTGTATAGGGAAATGCTATTACATAGCCCAGAATGAAATAATATAAGAATTAAAACCTTTGACTTCAACTTACTGTTGTTTCTGTTCTAAGGGCAATCCAGTTTGCAGATCAGTAATATTCAAAACCTTCTTAGCAATATAAAACTATACAAATATGAATTAGGAATATTTGTTTAAAATCATGAACTCCAAAGTAAACTGTAAAACAATGCGTACATTTCAGAGTTTTGCATTACAATGCTGTGAATGTTAGCAAGTTAGATAAATAAATTGCCGTTTGTGTATTCAGTGGACAATTTCATGTTTTCTTTTTCTTTCTTCTTAAAGTTAGTTATCCTACACATTCCAGTTAATGGTTATTTTCATTACCAATTATGTTCCTGATAAATCAAATGTTTTGTCTACAAAATCTCAGACAATAGTGAAAACCTGCCTATTAAAATTGCTCGGAGCCCAAAGCAATGTCTTCCAGTTGCTTGTTTGGTTTGAGCCACTGTCCAAAACCTAAAGATATTCAATGTATAATGATATCAAACGGAGAGAAGCAGAAAATACTCACATTTAAGAAGCTGTTTCCAAAAAATGTTTTGGCGCTTTTGCTTAAAAATAGGCTCAAAGGATTTTTCACTCATCAAAATAGTTGCAGATTATCTGTCAATGTAATGTCATCATAACCCCTTTATATTGTATTATGATTAACCTCACTTCAACAGTCAATTATGGTGCCGCAGCAACAGACTCAAAGATGAGAGGTTCATGTGTTGAATGCCATCTCTCTGCAGGGTCTTGGCCAACTTCATTGTTGGCCTCTTCAACCTGTACGACGACCTGTTCTTCACATACCTGGAGATCAATCCACTGGGTAGGTTTTTCTCTCTCCCCCCCCCCCCCAAATCCCCAATATCTTGATGTGCCATGTCTGCTCAAGCAATGATGATGGCATACACGCTTTATTCCAACACACATTAATAAATATGTTATGGGATTATTCATTTAGAAAGGGGACATCAAAAGGAAACTGGGAATGAAAAAATCATCTTGAATCTAAGAGGCAAAAGTTGATTCTGCCACATTTTTAACACTAAGGGAGGAAGCCATTGAATAATTTATGCACTTGCTGTTTGATCAAGGCAGCATGTGTTTATAATGGAGTAATTGGGTGCCAGTACATGCCCTCTGGCAGCTGTTCCTGTGGATGTAGCATGGCTGCTAAGACTGGCTCTCCCGTCTTTGAAGATACACCACCTCCTGCAGGGACAGCAGGAAGGTTGTGGTCACCGGTGCCCGAGCATGGTCCTCCCATGACCTATTTAAATCTCAGGCCCTCTGCTAACACAGTGAATCTCAGTAGGTGGGTGTTTGTAAACCGTGTTGGAGTCTAGATCTTAACACTTTTTCCCTCCCCGCTTCTCTTAGTGGTCACAAAAGATGGAGTTTACGTGCTGGACATGGCAGCCAAGATCGATGCCACAGCTGACTACATCTGCAAGGCCAAGTGGGGCGATGTGGAGTTCCCTCCACCCTTCGGCAGGGAGGCTTATCCTGAGGTGAGGAAGGACTGGAGAGCCAGAAATACTGAGCAATGCATAAGATTTCAGTCTTGTCGGCATCATATAGTTTGTGTTGGCGGGGCTTACTGGGTGGGTTGAGCAGGATGCAAATTAATAATCTGTGAGGTAACTCGGGACTGCTTCCTTTCATTTCAAATTAGATTATCACTAAATGTAGAGTAGAAAATGTTGGTGTTATAGACCAACTGTGCATTCCTAAGATGGTAAAGATGTGTATCTCCAAAGTCCATGATAAATTCTTTTATTTGGGTTTAATTATTTACAATTTACTCTTAAATTAATGGGTTCAGACTTCATGTCTTCCATAAGCCATAAATTGTCAACCTGAAGAAGATGATAAATCATTGGATTCATCCACAACTTCTGCTCTGTAGCAGCACCTGTCCAAGCTGCCCCATGACGAACACACAGCTCTTAATCAGACTTTGTGGCTCATTGTGGAGACATACAGAGACACCCACAGGAGATATCCTCAAGTAAAGGTCGTCTGGACAGAGACCGGCGCATAAAGACTTGATGTCATGTCATTGTAAAAAGATATAGGAGGTGCTTTGCCAGAAAAGATCAGATTTTGTGTGGTGACTTACTGTTTGTTTGTTTTTTTAAACTAGGCATTAAATCCCAGTATCATGAATGGTAAATTACCTACATGCTCAATAATAAACACAGAAACTACTTTATAAAGTGGACATTTTTCTATTTTCGGCTGCATGTACTGTAGGAGCTCGTTTGAGACAGACTGTCTGTCTGTGCACCAACCAGCCTCTAATTGGGCTGCTCGGAGTCTGGAGTGGAGATGAGGGACAGCGGGTGCCTTTGATTGGGAGCTTCTTTTTTTTTTTTCTCTCAGCCACCAGCTGTGGTCTGACTGTCACAAACGACCACTGATGCACACCACATCCACTATGACTCTTGTATATTTATACAACATTTCCAATTAATAGCTCTTTAAAATCAATCCAAGCACAGGCAATGCATTATGGCCACATGTAGAGGTGCTTGTGCAAATCCTGCTCTGAATTAAGGCTGCAATCACACACAAGCCCCCACAACCACCACATCTGTAGCATTCATAAAACATTTCTCTCACCTCTTCGTCAACGTTTTCTTTGACTTTTACAGGAAGCCTATATTGCCGACCTTGATGCCAAGAGTGGTGCCAGCCTCAAACTGACCCTGCTCAACCCCCGAGGCAGGATCTGGACCATGGTGGCAGGAGGAGGTGCCTCGGTGGTGTACAGGTACCTGGTCACAGTGTCAGACAGGACCAAACTACATAAAACAAAGCCTGAATAAATACGACACCAGTATACATGTGTCTGAAATAATCCAATTGGGTGTTTTTCTTCTGGTTGCTCTGATTGCCCCTTGACTTTTATCCTCATTATAATAATTACAATATCCTTAATTGGGTTTAGTATTAGGAGAGTCTGCCAGTGATGCAGCAGTGAGAGTGATGGTGGAGCGGCTGCCTGTTCAGCTGCCTGCTAAATTTGATTCTTGGATGTTGCCATTTTAGTGAGAGCCTGGAGAAATGAGCTGCGTCTCCGTCACGCCGCCGTCTGTCGGGGGTGTAAAGTGTGACATGCACACACATCAGCCATGACTAATTATTCCCTCCGTGCGGTGTTAGCTTGTTACGTCTGTTTACAGAGCGTTATTAATTCAGAACAGACAGAAAAAGTGAATTTAGAGTTTAAGTGGATAATGAAGTTTGGTGCTGATCATCTAATTTTTCTTTGAATTGTGTTAGTTGTTGGAGCAGGAAAGCCGGTCTACTGGCAGATATGACAGTCCTAGCAGGGGAGATACACAGCTGTTCTTGCTATCGCTTTTTCATCTGTGTGGGTGACCAATGTAAAACTCTTCTAGTGACACGATATGTGACCTGGGTGGCGTCAATGAGCTTGCCAATTATGGGGAGTATTCAGGAGCTCCAAGCGAACAGCAGACTTATGACTACGCCAAGACTATCCTTTCTCTGATGACCAGAGAGAAGCACCCTGATGGTAGGAAAACTGCTCCGTCAAAAGTTTGTGTGTACTCAAAGCAGTATTTTTTCTAAAATGATGTTTCCATCGTAATGTTTTACAGGAAAGGTTTTGATCATTGGGGGAAGCATTGCAAATTTCACAAATGTTGCAGCAACATTTAAGGTACGTGGCATGCTTTGTGTTTTGTAGTAGCCTTAATATTACGTACTCAATATCGAGTTGTTCACCGAGCCTATCCTTGTCTCTGCTAGGGGATTGTTCGAGCTATCAAAGACTATCAGGTGCCACTAAAGGAGCATGAGGTCACCATTTTTGTCCGTCGTGGAGGCCCCAACTATCAGGAAGGTCTCAGAGTGATGGGAGAAGTTGGTATGTTGTACATTCACTCTGCACTGATTTATATCTCAATCCCCTCAGTGTGAATGCATTTTTATCTGCAAGCACCTGCTGATTTTCATAGATTTAATTTGGTTCTCTCCGCTCTCCTCAGGCAAGACCACTGGGATCCCCATCCACGTCTTCGGCACAGAAACTCACATGACTGCCATTGTTGGCATGGCACTGGGCCATCGGCCAATCCCCAACCAGCCTCCTGTTGCTGCCCACACTGCCAACTTCCTCCTCAACTCCAGCGGCAGCACATCGGTATGACACATACTGACTCCCCAGAGACAAATAGGCTGCAGTGATCTTGTGTCAGCTCACAGTGCAGTCAATTTACATCATCAGCTCCACCAGTAGTGTGGTTCGGTTTAGTGTTGGAGTGAGCAGAAGACTTGCATGCCATAGCCTCTGTTTCAGTTATTACTGTCTTGTCCTTTTTAGTGAACCGGATTATCTGAAGCCCAATGGCTCTTTTGTGTAAGAGCATTGCAGGGCATTGTGCACTGCTCTCACTCTAGTAGTTGTGAGACCACAGCCAGTAACGCACTGCGACTGCCCCAAGGCATCCATTAAGAATGTGCAGTGCGTGGGCTTTCAGCAAAGTATGTGTGTGTCTGTACATGTGTGCACAAACATGCATGTATTTGCCCGTTTACTTCAAACGTAGAGGGAGATATATGGTTTTTAAAAATGGCCCGAACAATCAAAAACACTAAGGCTCACTGCGTAACATGCGTGTAGGTAATGTCTTCTAAAATAGCGAGGGTACCCTGCCCTTCTAAATTATAAAAGATGGCTGTTGTGCCAGTTAAAGCAGATCAATTCTCAACTGAGCTGTCCTCATTATCACATACACTTTTTCAGATATGCACAGCAGAATAAAACATGGATTTTTTTTTTTTTTGTTGCCATTTCCAGACCCCAGCATCCAGCAGAACTGCCTCTTTCTCTGAAAACAGAGCCAGAGTTGAGAGCTCACCAGCCAAGAAGGCTAAAAATGGAGCTCCTATCGGTGAGAACACACACACACACACACACAACTGGGAAATCATTGCACTGCGAACGCTGAATCTTTGATGCGTTCTTATGCATGGGTCCACTGCTGGGCAGCATGTTAGGTGGAAGCCTTGTGACCGTGCATGTGTGAGTTTAGGTATAAGAGCTCCCTCTTTGGAAAACAGCAGGACTCAGCATTCCAAAGTCTCTATAATGGGAGTTCAGTGTACTGATATGATCAGACACATAACACTATTAATCCATCTCAAAGATCAACTTGTCTTTATTGTTTTTTGTTGTTAAAATTATGTTAAAAAAAATCAGTAGGCAGCTTAACTAGGTTTATGATCCCAGACATCTGAAGCATCCTGGGCTTTATGGTGCTGAAACACTTTATCTGTCTACATTATTAACGTTATTACTGGCTGTAAAGGCCTCATTGACCTCTGTTAATCCTCATATTAGTGGTATGATTTTTCTGTGTGAAATATGGATTTAATAAAACTTAATATTTGTTTTCGTCATGGTTTGTGTCTACAAGCAGGGAGGGTTTTTTGTATATACATATGCATGCACAGGCAATAGAGGAAGAAGTAGAATAATTTAAGTGACCTTGTATTTAGTTTCTATCTGTAACGGCTTTCCTTTCCCTGTAGCCAAGGCAACAGCCCTCTTCAGCAAACACACAAAGTCCCTCGTGTGGGGTATGCAGACTCGGGCAGTACAGGGCATGCTGGACTTTGACTACGTGTGCTCCCGAGATGAGCCATCTGTCGCAGCCATGGTCTACCCGTTCACGTAAGTGCGCTTCGCCCTTTCTCTGAAGCTTGTGTTTACTTTGTCCTGCTGTCAGCGTAATGGATCTTAATTGTACACTTTATCTAATAAAAAAATCTCTTAAGTAAACGCTGTCCTTTCACTGCGTGACAAATGCTTTTCTGCATGGCCGCCTTTCAGTGGAGACCACAAGCAGAAGTTCTATTGGGGCCATAAAGAGATCCTCATCCCCGTGTACAAGAACATGAGTGATGCCATGAAGAAGCACCCCGATGTGGACGTGCTCATCAGCTTTGCATCTTTGCGTTCTGCCTTTGATAGCACTATGGAGACCATGCAGTACCCACAGGTAAATGCACCCTCATGCTGTACCATCTGCAAGGTACTTAACAGTCGGCGGGGGGAAAAAATTAAGCTTTTCTATTTGATTGCTTTCAGATTCGCACCATTGCAATCATCGCTGAGGGAATCCCTGAAGCTCACACAAGGAAGATTATCAAGGCCGCGGATGAAAAGGGTGTTACAATCATCGGACCAGCAACTGTTAGTCTTGCTTCGCTTCTCATTAGAATTATTATGATTTCAATCTGTGTTCTTATGTCTGAGCAAAACTGTGTGTGTGTGTTTTTTTGTCCAGGTTGGAGGAATCAAGCCAGGCTGTTTCAAGATCGGGAACACTGGAGGCATGCTGGATAACATCCTCGCCTCTAAGCTCTATCGCCCAGGCAGTGTGGCCTACGTGTCCCGCTCAGGCGGCATGTCCAATGAACTCAACAACATAATCTCCCGCACCACCGATGGTGTTTTTGAAGGTGTGGCCATTGGCGGGGACAGGTATGTGTAACTATCATTGTCTGCAGTATGTAAACATGCAAGTTTGAATTGGTGTGTAATTTTACACTCGTCTTCAGATACCCAGGCTCTGTGTTTACTGACCACGTGTTGCGCTACCAAGACACTCCTGGAGTGAAGATGATTGTTGTACTGGGAGAGGTGAGGAATAAATCAACACTCACAGATGCCTGCAGCTTTAAACCGTTATTGATTTGCTACATCCTGTATCTGTCTCTGCCTTCTACAGATTGGAGGCACAGAGGAGTACAAGATCTGCGAGGCTATTAAACAGGGCCGGATCACAAAGCCAGTAGTGTGCTGGTGTATTGGCACCTGTGCCACCATGTTCTCCTCAGAGGTGAGAGGGCAGGTGTAGAGGCAGGTGCATTTCAGGCACCTTTAGGCTATTGCATAATGTCATATTCAAGGGATTAACGGCTTTTTTAAATTAATAAAATTTCTGACGTGTTGGAACATCCCCGTCCCCCCCCTCAGGTTCAGTTCGGCCATGCAGGAGCCTGTGCCAACCAGGCGTCTGAGACCGCAGTAGCCAAGAACAAGGCTCTGAATGAGGCTGGTGCCTTTGTCCCGAAGAGCTTTGATGAGCTGGGAGAGATCATCAAGTCAGTGCAAACTGTCTTGTGAATTTATTCCTTCAGTTCAATATGCCAACATTAATGTTCCTTATGATACATTTTCAGATGAGTTTGTAGGTATTATTTTAGAATGATTTCTGAGCTCATCTCACTGTCTTTTGTGTGTGTTTTTTTGTTTGTTTTTTTTTGTCTGTGCAGATCTGTTTATGATGATCTTGTTGCCAAAGGAGTTATCCAGCCAGCTGAAGAGATGCCTCCTCCCACTGTGCCAATGGATTATTCTTGGGCGCGAGTGAGTGATCAGTATGAGCAGTATGAATCAAGAGTTTAGCTATCACATGAAGGCATAACTGAAACAAATCATGTTGTTTTAAAATGAGATGAATGGATCCCATTGAGTACACAGAGTGAAGTGTGTCCTTTTTTCTTTTCTGTTTGCCCTGCAGGAGCTGGGTCTAATCCGTAAGCCTGCTTCCTTCATGACCAGTATCTGTGATGAGAGGGGTCAGGAGCTCATCTATGCAGGCATGCCCATCACTGAGGTCTTCAAGTCGGAAATAGGCTTGGGAGGAACTCTGGGGCTTCTCTGGTTCCAGAGAAGGTCGGCCTCTTAACCCAGCAGTTGCGAGAAACTCTTAAGAAATCCTTGAACCACACAACCATTGTTTTTTTCCTTCTTTGTGTGCAGATTGCCGAGGTATGCCTGCCAGTTCATTGAGATGTGCCTTATGGTGACTGCTGATCACGGACCTGCTGTTTCCGGTGCCCACAACACCATCGTCTGTGCTCGAGCTGGCAAAGATCTCATCTCCAGCCTCACCTCCGGCCTTCTCACCATCGTAAGACACTTAATCCTGTGATTCATTTACTTTTCTGACTAAGTCCACAATGAGCATGTCTTTTTCTTCTTCTGTTTTGCCACTTCTCAGGGTGACCGATTTGGAGGAGCTCTGGATGCTGCAGCAAAGCAGTTTAGCAAGGCGTTTGACAGTGGAATGCTGCCCATGGAGTTTGTTAACAAGATGAAGAAGGATGGGAAGCTGATCATGGGCATTGGACACAGAGTCAAGTCGGTGAGTACATGGGTCCTTAAAATTTGTGTGTCCAGTGTGGACAACAGTAGATTGATCTTTAAATCAGAGTTCAGCTGTTTTGAAATTAAATGAAAGGGAATTATCTGTGCTTGTCCAGATTAACAATCCAGACATGAGAGTCCAGATCTTAAAGGACTTTGTGAAGCAGCACTTCCCCTCCAGCCAGCTGCTGGATTACGCTCTAGATGTAGAAAAGATCACCACGTCCAAAGTAAGACTTTATCAGTTCATCTTGTCATTCATCGCCTTTGCTTATAGTGACACAATAATATTTTTAAATAACATCCTTTTTTTCCCTGACTGTTGATTTTTGTTGTATTAGAAACCCAACTTGATCCTGAATGTGGATGGCTTCATTGGTGTGGCCTTTGTGGACTTGCTCAGGACTTGCGGTGGTTTTACACGGTGAGCAAATCAATACTGGCCATGTTACAATGTCTTTATGCAGTTTACACCTCTTACAAGGTACACCTTTACTATGTTTAAGGCAAAATGGAGAACCAGGCATTACATTATGTTACATTCCTATATTGAAGCCTTGTAGGAGGAGAATGGCGATCCAAGTCTATTTGACAACTCTGATCCCTGCTTTAATGATTCTTCTCCATAATGCCATTTGTCTAAGGCTCATTTACACACTGATATAGTAAATAGGGGGGAAGATTTATTGGGGCTATAACCGTCTATACTAAAAATTACTACTTAAAGGTGCAATATGTAAAAAATGTAGGTTAAAACATTTAAAATAAAACTAAAATGATCAACAAAATGTGAAGAAATAACAGTTTTGACATTATGTCAAAGACGTCTATGTATTGTTTTGCTGTGATATCTACTGAAGTTAGCATGCTAACCAGCTAGCCTCGGCCCATTCTATCTCGTAATATCACTTTGCATGCCATGAGGCGATAGTCCAATAGTATAGCTCAGGCCTCCATAGGTGGGCCATGACTGATACCTGACCCTCATCGCGCTCCTATTCCACTTCACACCTGTCCTGTCCCTGACTGAACCCACTGTGTTTTTGTCATTCCTGGAGAAAGAGTCCTGGTCGGAGGCACTGAATTCCGTCAACAAACTGGCTTCCGTCAGTCTCGGAGGCTGTGTTGGGTCCCGGTCTGGCCTTGTAATGTGCTGATTCGGGCACCACTTCGCACCACCACTTCCTCCCAGGAGTCCAAAGCTCCTGTGCTAGCGGTGTAAACAACACCTTGCCCAGTGCAAGCTGCACAGCTTATTGAGCTAACTAGCTAACAGCAGCTACAGTTAGCAGCATTTAGTGGTTAATGTGGTGATATGCTGCCCCCTACTTATGTATGAATGTATGAATTCAAAAGGGGACCAATACTTACATATTGCACCTTTTTAATGCCAATATTACCTTACATTTAAAGGGTCAGCCGGTACTTTATTGATTGTCAATGTTTATCAGTACAAAATAACTATCCCTACATTTTGTGCAGCTACTCATATTTGTTTTCCCATCATATGCACCACAGAGATGAAGCTGATGAGTTTGTGGAAATTGGAGCACTGAATGGCATCTTTGTCCTTGGACGGAGCATGGGATTTATTGGTAAATAATTTCTGTGTACACATTGCTATGGTGTATGTATGTGTGTATATATATGGCAAACACTTGTACCTTGCGTGGCAATAAATCCCTTTATCATATCTCCCCAGGACACTACCTGGACCAAAAGAGGCTGAAGCAGGGCCTGTATCGCCACCCCTGGGATGACATCTCTTATGTGCTCCCAGAACACATGTCCATGTAATCGGAGGGACTAAATCAGAGTGTGTCGGCTCCCTGTCCCCAAATCCCCTCACCCCAGCTGTCAGTTCACCACCCATACTGTGATATGTCACCCTGAAGGAGTGGCATAATATAGGTTAGATGTTACTATTTAATATAGCTGTAAACTGCAAATATTTGAAAAGAGTAGACGATGTTTTTAGTTTTGGAAACCTGTTAGTGCTGCAGTTTTGTGAATATTAGTAAAACCTGCTAAACTGTGAAGCCCCTGGCAGACAAAGCCAGGGTCTGACAACGAGGAAATTTGAACATGAATGATGCATACAGGTGAGGGTGGATCTCTCGACTACCACGACTCTCATGGCTAGTGAAACAGTTATTTACCTCCTAAATATTACATCACTGTTGTATTAACCAAGCATGTGTGTCTGTATCACAGACTGTTGTGTCTCTGTGCAGCTCTCTTCATTGTGCAATTTGAGAATCATGAGCTTGCTACAAGGGGTGAACATATAGTGCAATAATGTCTATAATATGAGATCATACTTTAGATCAGAGCTTTATTTATGTATAGGTGTGATGATGGTGAAAATGAATGGTACAAATTTTTCTCTTAATGTTTTTGACGCAGTAGCAAAAACATCTGTGGCAAATGGGACCATTTTATGAGTCATTCGTGGCAGGTGTTGTCCCCAGAAAACATTCTTTCTCAGCGGGTGGAAAATGTGGGAGTATTTTCTAAAAGTCGAGTGTTGTTAGTCATAAGAACAAAAAAATAAATGCATAATTTGAATTTGTTTTCATTTACCAGTCATTTAAAGAGATTATGGCATTTTTCCCATGAACCCCAGGATGCAGTTATAATACAATTTAAAATATTTTTTTCTCTCAGAAATTGGCCATGAAGATAATATTAAATGTTTTTAATGTCTACTCTGTCTTGACAGTGTCAACATAAATGCACTAATCCCATTACAATAAACTGAATTATTATTATTAGAATATTTGTTCATCAGCAGTATATGACAACAAATAATTTTAGCAGTTAAATGCCATCTTGTTTTATATTTTCATGATATGTTGGGTATTATGCTGTTCCATCCACTCAAAATAATAAATATGACACATTCAGTCGGTCTCACCTTAGGAAAAATTTAACTCACCTTTCAGATCGCCATGTTTGTATCCAATGGAGAGAAACTGTATGTGGACAATCTGTTCACAATCAGTCGACTATGAGTGCAGGACAAACTCTCCTCTTCAATTCTCT
Organism: Hollardia meadi; assembly: GCA_037974645.1. Taxonomy (NCBI): domain Eukaryota; kingdom Metazoa; phylum Chordata; class Actinopteri; order Tetraodontiformes; family Triacanthodidae; genus Hollardia; species Hollardia meadi. The sequence continues at coordinate 10,472,730 of JBBPCS010000672.1, forward strand.
TTGAAATTAAAGAAAATTATAAATTTTCTCCACCGTTTCATGAGGTCCGAAAGAAAACGTATGGCAGCCATCATCAGTGTCATCTTTTAAAAACTAGAAAAATCTGAAACCTCACCAGTGTTGTCGCAGTGTTTGTTTTTGACTTTCATCGTGAACTAAACGTGCCTCTGTATGGATTTGTTGTGTGTTGACAACTGTCTTGAGTAAAATAAAATGTAATCAATGTTAATACAGTGTGTGTGTCTTTTCCTGTTGTTTTAATATATATATATATACATATATATATAACCTATGCCCAGATTAAATTAACCCAGTGGCATGTGCTTGGGTTGGGTTACTTCCTACATTCAAGGACTTTGATATTTGTAGATACAACAGCTTTTACGCTCCAGCTGGTTTAAATGCTAACATGCTTTAAAACTTAAGACTTTGCAACTGTGCAGAAATGTATATGTTTTTTTGGCATTTTAACTTGTAGCTGTAACTATGGCAAGATCATGCTATTGTACACATTTGCACACCTAATCACAGAGCCGTCATTATTGTTTATTTCACCTATACTTTTTCCTGCCTTTACAATGTCTATCAAAACAGAAAATATACAGTAATTATTTGGACGTTTTCTTTGATATCCTCTGTTTTTAAACATAGTGTAAATATACAAAGTGGTATGGCAATGTGCATTTATTGCAGGCTTGAGAGGTTCGACAGTCCCTGATCCCGCAGTCAGAACAAGTTTCTCCTGTTTTACATACTATAACGGTTTCTCCCCATGTCCAGAGCTCACCAATGGGGACTGCCACCGACGTCAACGACGCGGGTACGCCTTTCACGCACTGCGCATGTCAGTGATTCTGTCGCTGTTTACCAAACTGAAGATAGTTCCTTGTTCGTAGTTTCCTAACGCTTCAATCACTTTGACACAAGAAATGTAAGTTTTTGGCTTGTCTATGAATGGGTAGCCCAAGATAAACAATATTGTAGTCATTATGCATCGTCATTACGTTATTGTTACGTATTTAGCTATTTATCTGCTGTATGCTAATCTGCTAATTGATATTTGTGTGTTATATCTGAGATAGCAATTATAATACCAGTTTGACATGTGGCCACTGAAATGCCATTTTGCTACTTAATGCATTTAAAACAGAATAATGTGTAACTTAACTTAAGTCGCGGAAGCGACGAATATAAAACGTACTTCCCTGTCGTCTCTGTTTAGATTCCATGTATGTGTGGCTGCGTATGTCGCCTCCTTTCCTTCACTAGTTTACTTCATTTCCCACCACTGCTCACCTCCAGCGCCAGCAGAATGGCAGCGGCGGCCCCCAACCCGGAGGACTCCTCCAGGAGCAGCGGTTGCGGTGGCACCGGTACACCCAGTGCCCTTGCCGGAGATGGGGACGCTGAAGAGACCGAGGACTTCACCTCCTCCTCCCACTGCTCGGAGCTGTCTCGGCGGCAGAATGAGCAGAGGAAGCAGGGCTTGTTCTGCGACGTTACGCTAGCCTTCAGCAGCGGGGTAGCTAACGGGAGCGTCCAGAGCTGCGAGTTTTCGGCCCACAGGTCTGTCCTGGCTGCGGCCACCGATTATTTCACCCCCCTGCTGGGAGGACAATTCTCTGAGTCCTTGTCCGGACGGGTTGAGATGAAGGAATGGAGCTCAGAACTGGGGCCGGACCCAGATACGGTGGAGAGTGTCATTCAGTATATGTACACGGGGGAAATACGCGTTAGCACCTGCAATGTACATGAAGTGCTGGAGCTAGCTGATAGGTATGCTCTCTCTACATTTCACTTCTATGTACGTGTGTGAGAAAGACAATAATATTGATAGCTAAAGCATGAGGCCTTCAATGGCTGCTGTAATGCCTGAAAGTATTGTTTTTGAACTCTGCATGCAGAAAACAACAGTAACCTGGCCTAACCAGTCGAAACAGTATAGTGTTATCTACTTAACAGGACCTGTTCATTCTCTCAGACGTCCTTTATTGTACATTTTTTTCTGCTGGCTCTATTTTAGGTTTCTCCTGCTGCAGCTAAAGGATTTCTGTGGTGAGTTCCTGAAGAAGAAGCTGAGCCTGACCAACTGTGTGGCCGTACACAGTCTAGCCCACATGTACACCTTGGACCAGCTGGCTCTAAGGGCTGCAGACATGATCCGCCGCAACTTCCACAAGGTTATCCAGGATGATGAGTTCTACACGCTTCCCTTTCATCTGGTCCGCGACTGGCTGTCTGATGCAGAGATAACAGTGGATTCTGAGGAGGTGCTATTTGAGGCTGTCGTGAAGTGGGTGCAGAAGAACTCGGAGGAAAGAAGCCGCTACTTTGAGGAGCTGTTCCGTCTCTTGAGGCTGCCCCAAATCAAGCCCACCTACCTGACTAGGGTGGTAAAAAATGAGAGGCTGGTGGCTGGCAATGAGGCATGTCTCCGGCTAGTGTCAGAGGCAGTAGAAGGCCATGCTATCCGCTTTGAGAACCTCAAGTCTGCTGATATGGAATTCTGGTCTTCCCACATGGCCTCCTTTCAGCCTCGCTTTGGCCAGAACATGGACGTTATCATGGTTGTAGGTGGTGTGTCAGAGGGAGGCGACTACCTGAGCGAATGTGTGGGCTACTTCATTTACGAGGACCGTTGGGTCAACCTGCCGCACATCCACAACCACCTGGATGGCCATGCCATCGCTGCCACAGAGTCCCACGTCTACGTTGCTGGTTCTATGGAACCAGGCTTTGCTAAGACGGTGGAACGTTACAATCCCAATCGCAACACCTGGGAGCAGGTGAGCAACCTGACCACACGTAAGCACTCCTTTGGCCTCACCTGCATTAAGGATATACTGTACAGCATCGGTGGCCATGGAAACTTCAGTCCAGGTTTCAAAGATGTCAGTGTATATGAGCCAGAGCAGGACAAGTGGCACAATCTGGAGTCAGCGCCCAAAATCCTGCGTGATGTGAAGGCAGTGAGTGTGGAGGACCGTTATGTGTACGTCACAGCACGCACACCTGTCGACACAGATAATGAGGATGGACTGAAGACGGTGACCACTCGCTATGACACAGAGAGCCGCCAGTGGCAAGATGTTGACTCCCTGCCACTTATTGACAACTATTGCATCTTCCAGATGGCTGTGGCCTCTACTAATTTCTACCACACAGCCTCCTGCTGCCCCAAGAGCTACACAGTGAAGGATGAGGTTGCTAAGCAAAAGATCAGTGTGCGTATCTCTGATGAGATCCTGGAGAGCCTGCCACCAGAGGTTACCAGCATCGAGGGTGCTGCCATCTGCCACTTTGATGAGGATGTCTTCATCATCGGAGGCTGGAAGAACAGTGATGATGTGGACAAGCAGTACCGCAAGGAGGCCTACCGCTACTGTGCTGAGAGGAAGCGTTGGATGCTGCTGCCGCCCATGCCTCAGCCTCGCTGCCGAGCCACCGCTTGCCACGTCCGCATCCCCTACCGTTTCCTGTATGGCTGCCAGCGCTACCCCATGCCCCAGAACCTGGCCCGCCAGCGAGATCGCATGCAGCAGATGCAGCAGCTTCACCGGCGCACACTCACCCTGCGCCGGCAGCTCCAGTCGCAGATAGAGTGCTGAGCAAGTCGGCGTCAGCTACATCCAAGAACTACAAGGCTGTGTGCTAGGATACACTGCAAACCACCATTCCATTGCAGCCACCTTCATCAACCCCCGCTCATACATACATGACATGCTGCAGTGGGTCTTGTGTTGCTCTCATACTGGATTTCATCAAACTGAATTCTGTGCCATCGGCTCTCATGCTGTGTTGTGCTAATGGCTGATTTATTTGAAGGCCATGAAATCTGGAAGCAGGGGTTTACTGACCAGCTGGTGGTCAGTGAGGAGAGATATAGCGAATGTAAAAATGTGAATAAGAGTGTTATATTGCAGCCAACAACTCAATATCCTTTTGTCAAGTATGTTGGTGTAGATGCTGTTTATCTGTTTGTACATAAATGGTATAAAGCTGTATATGTAAACATTTATATGGATACTTTACATTCCTTTATTGTATACTGGTACTGGAAAGGCAATGTGATAATATTAATAACTGCATTCCTACATTCAGTTAATGAAGTCCCATTCCATTGTAACACTGTGACAATCTTCTCATAAAAGAAAAAAATATAATTTTAAAAGTCTTAACTCAATCACAAAGAACTTATATCATAATTGCAAATTGTAAATCTATTAGAATTACTCTCCTTGTAACTGTGCAGCCTCAACAAGTAAATATGAATTAATTCAGAAAGGCTGTCATTCTTAAAATGTTATAGAGTAGTTTGCTTTTAGATTGCAATTTCCCTTCAGCAGTTGTGTCGAGTGTATTTCTGTCATTTTTGTTGCTTACATAATACTTGAAAACTAGTACTCTCCAAGTTTCTGAAGAGGTGAAATGATGAGGTGTCATGTGGAAAATATGTGATTAGATGTAATGACAACATTCCTTTTGATTTCTCTTAAAATTGAAACATTCTATTCAGCCACTGCATTAAGCACCAATCGTTGGCAATGGCTCAATCATTGCTTTCTTTTGCACATTTGGCAGTGTGTTGCTTTGTATTCCAATTCATTCAAGAATACATAGAAAATTGGTATATGTGTGAATGCGGTGTGTATGATTTGTGTTTGCAGGGCAAAGTTTCTCTACTACTGCACTTTTTGACATCTAATTGTTTGTGAAGTCTTAAATAAACGTAGGTATTTAATTTGCCACTGCACTTTAACTTGCTTATTTCATTTGTTTCATGTCAGACAAGGTGATTGTATTTTGGAAATGTTTTGTTTTAGCCAGCTTCCCGCCATCAAAATTTGATCTTTAAAAAAAATGTTATCATTATTTGTGGGTTTGTTTCTATCATTAAATGACTTGGGAAAACTTTGTGTTATTGGACTTCACTTCCAGCTGGATGTATATTAGAGATCTGCTGTGTTGTTTTGTGGTCTCCTTTCACCCTCCAAAGACACTAAGAAATTAGATGAAAAGGAATCAGACTTGAAAGGTAAAAAAAACAAAAACAAAAGGGATTGTTATTTGAATGTGTTGTGACTGACATTCAGAAATTCCCACTGTCCATGCAGTGCCTATTGCAGCATAATGGTTACAGGGTGTAGAAATGATATTCATTTCCACTTTATAACCAACTTAAATAGCACTGCAAATATTAAGTGGAATAAGCTATGTAATTTGCTTTGCATGTGGTAGTTTAACATCGTGTCTTTATATTGGATGTAAGAAATGCTAATGTCATCGCCTGCAATTAAAAGTTGTTTTGTAAGACAAATGGTTGCATACTTAGTTTATTATTGCTTTGTTGGCCTTTACCAATTGCCCATAAGTCTTGATGTTACCTGCATCAAATTAAAGATTTCACTGTTTAAATTACTGTTAACTGCTTGATCCCACAGTTGTAGCTTTCACACTGAAAAGTTAAACATTATGCTCCAGTGGTTACTTGTAACAACAGTTGAACACACTGTAATGTAAAAAGTGCTATTGAGTTTCATGATTTAAACATATTTTTTCTTTGATTCATTTTAAATTTACACATGACAAAACATTGGCTCACCTGTATAACCTGTCTTTTTCCCTGTTTGGAGACGGGGTGGGAACCTTTTATCAGTGCCTTTGCCTTGGGGGAAGAGTTCATAGCGTTCCACCTCAAGTTATGCAAGTAGTAGTGCTGCCTTCGCGTGGCTCGTATTCGTACAGACGAAAAGATATCGGTTTAGGCCCGATAATAAGCTATATGACATCTACGAACATCTTCGATTTTATTGTAATGTGTCTAAACGGATTTAATCCATGGTCCATGGATTAATCCATTTTACTAGAAATCACATCATACTTGCTGGGAAATCATTAAAAATGTACTGTCTACCACTTTACCATTAACGTGTGACTTCTTAAAATGCCGACACTTTCGACAGAACGGGAAGGCAGCGGAACCGCTCCTCCTGACGCGCACCCAAAAATTCTTTTTTTTTTATCGCACACATAGCAACAACAACGTAAGCTACCATCATCGGTGACTGACAACCCTGCTGACAATACATGACACGGCTTTTGTCAAAATAACGTTAACAGAGAGTCAACCAACTTCAAAAAATGGTAAACATTTTCAGCAGGTTTTAATGGGAATACCAAGCACGAAAAAGAATGCACCGTGCACCAACGAACCGGTATACTAGCTAGCTAAAGCGTATCTATCTTAGCTCATTACTACTGAAGTGTAGCTAAGATTAGCTAACGTATCGTTACACCAATTCATCGATGACTGACTATTCTTTGTTAGCTATAGCGTCTCGGTAAATTACAATACAGGAAATATTATGTAGCGCCACTGTTTTTGGTTCTGGCAAATGTCGGGCAGGAGGGAGTTAGCTAAAAAAATAAATAAATGTGTTATTTAAATTGGTGCTAGCACTTGACTGGTTAGCTACGTTAACTGTCTACCGTCATTTATCCAGCATGACTCCAGAATGATGCCTGAAGAGACAGTTCGTCCAACGTGACGTATTGTGTTGTCTTACATTAAATAAGTGTCGCTCACACTCGCACATATTTCCAATGCTAAGATTCCAGAGTTGTCCAAGCCGTCAGTGAGTATGAGGGACCCTCAGAGGGTACAGGAGATCCTACAGTCCATGGTGAAGGCTGGTTCCAACACCGTACAGGTAACGATTCAATGTCTCTATATATAATATTTGCCCTACGTGGAACTTGTGAATAGCGTGCATTTTATTTTATTATTTTTATATGTTTCATCCAGGTGATCTCAGATTTTGACATGACCCTAACAAGATTTGCATACAATGGCAAAAGGTGCCCTACCTGTCACAGTAAGTTCACCGACAAGTAAGCTGTAGTTTGAGGTTGTCATGGATCTAAAAGTTGGTTTTGGCTAAACTTTGTTTCCTGGCTGTCATTTTGTCTGTGCATTTTATTTGCAGATATTCTTGACAACAGCAAACTCATCTCCAATGACTGCAAAGACAAGGTACGAATATTGTATTGGTGCAAAATCAGGTTTTCTATTGGCAAGACTAGTGCCATTAATATATATTTCCCCACATGAAACACAGCCGAGACATAATTACAATGCATTTTCAACTTGTTAGATCTCCGCAGTGAGCTACCTGTCTGTAAGCCTTTTTGCAAAGTTTTAGAAATGTTTATGTTCATCTTAACCAGTATACTACAAACATTCACAGTATAATCCATATACTCATATTTAGTTTGTCTGCCCTCTAGTGGGCATTAGGAAGAAGTAAAACACAGAGGCACTAACCGTGATCTGTGATTTGAATCCATTCAGCAGTCATGCAGAAATGTCCTTTTATATTTATTTTTATATTTTATATGTATAGTCTGCAATGCAGCATTTTTATTCAATAAGACACATATTGCTTAAATAATATTCAGTGATAATATTAAGAAATTGTCTAGACTGTTATATTGTAAGCATAGACACAAACATATTTCCAAAATGCATGAACAAAAGTTCAAAGATCATCTATAAGTCTAATTGGGTAAAATGCAGCAGGCTTCTAAATGTTTACTAGCCAGTAACGTTTTTCTGAGTATTGTACTTTCTCCGTCAGCTGAAAGAGCTACTCAACACATACTACCCTATAGAGATCGACTCTTCACTGTCAGTAGAGGAAAAGCTGCCCCTTATGGTTGAGTGGTGAGTATCTAATAAAAGTTTTACTAAAAAAATATATATATTCTGTATTTTTATGTGTTCGTAAAACCGTGCTGCACCTGAATCTCACAGGTGGACTAAAGCCCATGAACTACTGGTAGAGCAGGAGATTAGGAAAGACCTGCTGGCCGTGGTGGTGAGGGAGTCTGATGCCATGCTCAGGTCAGAAAACCTGCTCACTCTGAAGACCAGAAAATCTATTTAGTAGTTTAAATGTTCAAATTATTTGGTAATATGGGTACTTTAACTTTAACAGGGAGGGCTACCATCTCTTCTTTAACCACCTGCATGAGCACAGCATCCCTCTACTCATCTTCTCTGCTGGAATAGGAGACATCCTAGAAGAGGTTATTCGCCAGGCCGGCGTCTTCCACCCCAACGTCAAAGTCTTCTCCAACTACATGGACTTTGATGAATCTGTGAGTAGCCACACCACAAGCTACTATTTGATGCCCACTCCAGGGACTGAAATAATGTATTTGACTCTTTATGTGCTGGTACAGGGAGTGTTGAAGGCTTTCAAGGGAGAGCTAATCCACATCTACAATAAAAGAGAAGGTGCGCTGCTCAACACAGGCCATTTCCAGGAGCTGCGGACGCGGCCTAACGTGCTACTGATGGGAGACTCTCTGGGAGATCTGACTATGGCCGACGGGGTGCAAGACATGGAAAACATCCTCAAGATTGGGTTCCTCAATGACAAGGTAAAATAGTTCATCGAAATATTAGCACTGATGCCTCACAACAAGAAGGGCCTGGGTTTGATTTCCAGCTGGGGCAGGGCCGTTCTGTGTGGAGGTTACATGATCCCCCTGTGCTTAAGTGGGTTTCCTTCAGGTATTCTGTGTCCACCCACAATCACAAACACGTATATTCACTGAAATCCAGTCAGTGCCCTCTTTACAAAGGTGCTGGCTTACATCTAGAAGCTGGTCCCTGGACACCGTACGGCAGCTGACCACTGCTCGTAGGGATGGGTTAAATGCAAAGAAGGAGTTTCACTATGTTGTACCGAGTATGATTGTGACACATTAAGATGACTGGACGGCAATGTTCACTACCTGCTGCCCCTAAAATTAATGTAAGGACTCAAATGCATTAATCTACCCTCTAAGAGATTAGTACAATCCTAATTTTTTCAGTTATATTCTGACATTTTAATACACATCTGTTGTTTTTTTTCTCCAGGTGGAGGAGAGGAAGCAATCGTACTTGGACTCATATGACATTGTGTTGGTAAAAGATGAGACCTTGGAAGTACCTAACGCTGTAATGCTCTACCTCACTGGCAATAAGTGAACCGAGAATACGACTGGATGTTTGGTACTGGACACTCCTGTGCATTAGCTGAGGAGGCTGCTGCTCAGAAAAGTCCAGTTAACAGTCACAGCTCACTCACACCAGTTCACCTGTTTGTTTGTTTTTTAAAATCTTTGTCCATTAGCCTTCCTTTCATGTTTATGGTTAAACTGCTTTTGGACCACATACTGTATGTGATGGAAGCTAGATTTGCACCGTCAACCTACTGTGCAGCATGTTAAGTGTGTGTATTTGTTTTGAGGGATATTGGTGTTGTCAGACGGGTTTTTTTAAACTTCATATAGGGTGCACTGGTAAAGGGAAAGAAACATCCAACATAAATGGCAGCACTTGACTCTGCTTATGGTTTAATACAGATTTACAGCCACTTACATTAAAGCTCATTTCTTGGGAATTCTAAACTGAAACAAAGTTTTTAAGAAGTGTTTAACATTTTATTAGTGTCAAGTCTTCCGATTTCTAGTCATATTGTCAATTATAACGTAGATTGCATTTTTATGGAAAGGTATTGTTTTTCTTATATAAAACCACAGTGCTATTAAGTGGTGAACTACACTTACCACACTTAACGTTTGTGGGTTTTAAATAGGCAAACAAAAAAACATAAATCATACAAGTTTCCAAAATTTTATAACAAAGATGTAACAAAATATCTAAGAATGACATTGATTTTTTTTGTGCAGTGTGCCACTCACTCATACATTTCTTCTGTCCAAACTCATTACCTCTATATGTTCCAACTTGTCTGAAATAAAATGTGGTTTAATTTATTTCTAATCATGTTTCATTAATATTCAGACCACTCAATTAAAGTCTACCAAACCGATTCACAGTTACAAGTCTCTACACAGACAGTGTGGAAGAAATAAAGTGGGTGTTGTCTTCATTTTATTATAAAACGGTTTATGTTCCACGCTTTGAAATCTAATTTTCTATAATAGACTTTCACTCCCAAATATACTGTCCAACCATTGTTTTGTCCATTTTTATATGAGGCACTGCATTGACTACTAAATTATATAAAATATATTCTGGAAGAAGTGCCAGCTCAAATGCCTTCTAATGTAGTTCAATGTAAAGGAGTCAAATGTGCCCTTTTCAGCACCTGAACAGACCTTTTTTCTTCCTTTTGCACTTTCAAACACCTGCTTGCAAAACATGCTGACCCCTCAAATACAGATGTTTTCTTGTGCCGTCTGTGTTCGACAAAGGCTCGACAATGTTTCAATCCCAGAAACATTTTCACAATAGGTGCACGACAGTTGCTAAGATGACAGCATAACCCCAGCCACTGCATGCCTGTTCTTACCACCACTGAAACACTGCACGTGTCCCCCTTCACAACTCGTCTCGTCCCATTTGTTCAGACTCCTCATCCACCTTAAGTTTCAGTTCATCTTCTATGATCTTCCCATCTTGATTGCGGTCCTGGTTATTGAACATATCCTTAATGATGCTGTCGGCATCGACCCCTGGCCGAAGACGACCTTTGCCCTCTTTCATTTGGAGCATGATGAAGGCTGAAAACTGGAGAAAATATGACATAGGGTTGCATTGTTAAAAGTATTTTCACTGCAAAAAAAAAAAAAAAAACTGGACCTGACTTCTCTGCTTACCTCATCTAGTGGGACCTCTTTATCACCGTTGAGGTCCATAGCAGGAAAGAGGGGGTCCGGGCTATCTCCCAACCACACAAACATGTACCCTTCGGGGACACCCTTCTGCAGCTCCACTAACTCCAACTCAAAGAAAAGCACGGCACTCCTGGGAACTCCTCCAGCTGGAGACACCAAGACAAGAGGATTGAAGACATGATTTGGGGTAGAAATAAAGTGTGTGCAGAGTTTGATCTGAGCAGTTCCAATGACTGACCTCCATTTTCACCATGTCCCCAGTGTGGTGGAACCACCACCTCTCTCCTCTCGCCCACACACATGCCATTCAAACCATCCTCCAGACCCGCTATCACCTTGTTTGCTCCGAGAGTTGTGATGGACGGTGAGTCGAACTGGTCTCTGGAAATGGAACACATAACCCATTATCTCTTAATTTAAAAATTTAAAAAAATCAAAGCTAAATAAAACTTGTCCATGTATCAAAACCTTAAGCTATGCAGGCATACATGCTTTTGTCATGTAAATGGTGTGCAGTTCAAAGCCCACTGAAATCTGCCAGCAATGATTACATGCATGAACCAGGAGGATGCAGTGTGGCAGAGTGAACAGCAGAGGGCGCTCACGAGGAGTACAGCAGGGTGCCGTCCATCAAGGAGCAATTATAACGATACTGAATCAAATCGTCAGCTTCACTGGTCACGCTGCACTCCTGAGGCTTGTGGATAACTTTAACCTGGACTTGGTCTTTGGGGTTGTGGAAATCAATGACATGAATGTCAAAGACCAGCACAGCAGAGCCAGGGATGAGGTCTCCTACAGCGGGAGAAAGAAATTATCAGGACAGCGTCGCAAAGTCATTGGATCTTCTTAAATGCATGTGTGAAACTCACCTACTCCTTCTCCCCCATACGCCATGTGAGGAGGGACGACAATCCTTCTCTTCTCTCCTGTGCACAACCCCTGCAGGGCTTTGTCCATCCCCTGGATCACATATCCCATACCGATGTATGTGTTATAGGTGCTGTTTCGCTGGTAGCTGACAAAGGAACTCAGAGTTAATTTCCCTTACGATTTATTGCTTTCCGAGGAGGGAGAAATCTCTCAGATTTACCTCGAGTCGAAGGCCCTGCCATCCTGAAAGGTACCGTTGTAGTGGTAGCGGATGTAATCTCCGACCACTGTCCTGCGGGTGCAGCCTTTGGGCACCTCCTTCACCTCCACGATCAGATCGTCCTTAGGGTTGAACACATCAACCAGCAGCACCTCGAACACCAGCGTAGCCTGAGGAGGGACCAGCGTTCCTGTAAAGTAAGACCACATATACATTAATGTGGAGCATTTTTCAAAGCATACTCTAATTTTTGACATTAGTTTCCTTCCTTCCAGGCAGACCTTTTTTCACTCATATTAGCATGGTATGGAACTTGCAGTGTCTTGCAGAGACATGTACGACTTTAGAAATCCTTTTTTTTTTTTACATGACTTTCCTATACATCATTCTTGCATAATACATAATGTAGTAAGTGTGGACTCTGTAAAATCTACCTGTTCACCAAGGCCTATGGTCTTAGTTCATTCTGTCAGCCTCCATATATGTAAAGTGTCCTTTGGTTCCAAAGGCGCCACTAACTCTAAATTACTACCAAGCATTGTCAGCAGATAAAAAAATATGGATCAGATGCCACTGATTTAACTTTTTATATCCAGCGTCTGATCTTTGACAGTTCAACCTATTGTCCTTTATAAAATGTCATACTTTGATATGTGGAATTAGAAGACAGTAGCCACAGTCATCTTGAACTTAGTTAGTACCAGAGCCATTCTCTCCATATGCCAGGAAGGGTGGGACGATGATGATCCTCGTCTCCCCAACACACATGCCCAAAAGACCCTCATCCATGCCTTTGATGAGGTCACCCTGTCCCAAGTAGGTGTCGTAGGTCGCATTCTTTGAGTAACTAAATGAAGGGACAATTTAAAGTTCTTGTAAATCACAGAAACAGCAAAGAAATACCTGAATGTTAACATCTCAACTTAAAGCACTACACTACACCACAGTGCAGCCTCACCTGGAGTCGAAGGCTACACCGGAGAGCAGGGTGCCGTTATAGTGGTAACGGACGAAATCTGACGCCACGGTGGTGCGGTTGCAGCTCGCAGGTTTGCCGATTGTGCGGATGTCGACCTTGTCCTCAGCGTTCCATATGTCCAGCAGGAGAACATCATACACCAACACGGCGTCGGGAGGAATCACACCACCTGTCAGACAAACGACACCGAGTGGCACAAACCAGCGCAGATGACGTAGCTGACAAAGTGCTGTTTCGTGTGTGTGTGTGTGTGGATCCGCACCTGTTCCGATGCTTCCATAGGCCAGGTGAGGGGGGATTGTGATCCTCCTGTGTTCATTGACACACATGCCCTGAAGGCCGCGGTCCATCCCTGTGATGAGTCTGCCCAGGCCCACCTGGCTGATGAAGGCTTTGCCTTTGTCATGACTGTAAGGAAGAGGTGGATGAGAGTGTGTGTAATCGATGGAATCCACCATAAACAGTGAAGTATGTAGAAACATCAAAACAAAAAGTAAGAAAAAGACTATTTAAAATGTGTTCTAGAGAGATTGTGTCAGAATATTTTTATGGTGCTATAAATTCAACATCCAATGTTCCAATCACAGTATCATTTAAATGGACTTCCTCTTGGTTTTATTATGATTAAACAGGGTTTTTTTTTTACATTGAATTTTGAAAACCAAGAGTTTGACGCATGAAAACAAATATAACCACAGGAAAACTCAAAATTTTCTCTGCCTACAGTTAATTATTCAATGCTGAATCACTGCAAAATATATATATATATAATTCATATGTTTTTAACTGATACGTGTCAAGGGATTGACACGTATCAGTTATTTTTCAGCTGCAGTTATTTGTGGGAATCCATCAGGGAAAACGGTTGGATTCCTGCACGTTCTGTGCTTATCGTTATATTAAATAACGTTACTGTATACAGACATTTTACTGCAAACATTAACGCTACGTCAGAAAGGGTTAGCTTAATATCACATGCTAACATATTCACGCAGTTTGCACGTGAGGTGGTTTTTGTTGTTGTTGTTACCGTAACACATTTTAAACTTTAAACATTATGGCCAACATTCCTGTGGAAAGACAGACAAACGTAAAATATAGAAGACATCAGCGTATTTCGCCGTTACTTCACCTGGAGTCAAACTTTTTCCCGTCTGCAAAGAAGCTGCCGTTAAAATGATAACGGATAAAATCTCCTGTTTGAACCTCTCGAGGACAAACTTTCGGTACATCATACCGATCGACACCGACGTCCACCAACGTCCCGGGGCTGCAATTCACAGTGACTACGTGGAGGAAAAATAAAACCGAAGAAATTGTCGGATCCATTTGGGAAAGTTGTGACTTAAACTGCGGAAGCTCGCAGTGCAGGGGGAGCCCGTCTGGCAGCGGGGTGATGCGGCTGAAGTGGAGAGAGAAGCACCGCTAGAAGTCTGGAAGAGTGGAGTGTCAAGGCTGCGGAGGTGTGATCGACTACTTCCGGTTATGATTACAAAAATAAATACCTCAGCAACCAAATATATAAACATACCGGTACATATACACCTCTTCGCCCCACTGATGGGTCTGTCTGTAGACACTTGTGCTGGGTTGAAGATAAAATTATGTTTTAATTCAGCAATGTTTGGTTGAATGGAGTCTTTATTTGAATATTTTACTCAGTGTAACCACAATGTAGCTTCAGTGAAGAGCCAGCGGATGCAGATTATTCTGTCGGACAGTGAGGATTTTACCAAACTCAAAGCTACTTAAGAGGAAATTAAAAAACAAAACTTTTAAACATTAAAGTTGTGATGCAGCTGTAATGTTTAAAAGTGGAAAAGGATTCAAAGGCTTTATTGTCATATGCAAAAAATAAACAAGGTATTAGTGCAATGAAATTCTTAGTTCACTGTGTCTCTACTGGTTATTATATTTACAAATATGCAAATAGAAACAAGAATAAATAAAGCTTTTAGAGTATAAAACAGAATAAGAGAATAAAACAGTATGTGCAATAAACCAGAATAAATACTGTGTGTAGTTTAAAAGGCAGGGCAAAAAGATTTCAAAATATGGTCATTCATTCTTTTCTGGTCAATGATCCGATCAAATTTTTTCAGATTTTTTAAATCTAATCTTCAGGGATCCTGCCTGCATTAGTGATATGGGTTATCTGAGCTAGAGGTAAAGGAAGTCTGCAGTCTGCCACCATAAGCAAGGTGCAGCTTGAGAAAAGTCAGCATGATGCTCAGGCTTACTTAAGCAGAAAAACTGTGAGATATAACGTACTTGTGCTTATGCAACAGAATTAAGTTTTTAAAAAAGACTGCATCTACGTTGTGCTTTTATTCTAAAAGGGAACTCGACAAAACTTCCGGCCTTGTTCTGTCTGTCTCTGTCTCGCTTAACGCATGTGTCGGGTCATGTACTCCCGAGAGCAGCAGGAGGAGTGGCCCCTGGGCCCCCACCCACTTTTTAATGGAATTCTGCAAACGTGTAATGCCTGGCTCAGAGGCCTGACCCCACGATTTCAGTCACGTAAGAGATGAGCCGAAAATTATTTCATGCCTCCCCATAATCCAAAGTTATTCTCTCGTGTCACAGTGAAGTATGGCAGGTTGATACTGCCTAGAATCAGGATCTGTCTGCTTCAAGGCCCTAATAATCATCTCACATCTACCTAAAGACTGCAGGGCTTATAACGCTGTGAAAGTAAAAGGTTACAGATGACTCGGAGGTTATGTGTCAACTATGCGAATGGATTTTGAGCTCACCAACCCAAGTCTCAGCTTGTCAGCTTGCTTGGAATGAAACTAAAAAACAACAATAAGACCCCTGTTAATGTGTACAGTTTTGTTTCATGGGTCTGTTGGGTGTTATGACCCTGGAAAACGCTGTGAAAAGCTGGACCTTCTTCTTTCTTTAAGTCCAAACTCAGACTGTGACGTATGTGTCAAGCAAACAGGAGTCACCGCCTTTGATACCGGAAATACGCACTTCTTTTTTCAAGTTAATTGTCAAAGTTTGCAGATACTAGTTCACTTCCCCAGCTGATCGATCCCCTCCTGTACTTTTTGAATTTTTGGTAAGTGAAAAATGTTTCGATTGTCCCAAACAACTTGCATGAGGTAATTCAGCACACTTACTGGGGCATCTGTAATGCAACTCAAAATCATTACTTTAATGTCTTCCATTTATGTACTTTCTAATGGAGACATGATGTTCTCCTGTGACTTATCTCAAGCAACTATTATATAATCCAATGTCGAAAATACTGGAGGGAAGAAAAAAAGCGTGTTATAAATGTAAATCACTGCATACGAAAGAGGATAAGGGCCACATGTAAAACTTTTATTTGAGCTCTGACTTTTTTTTCCCTCAAAATTATGAGGAAAAAAAAATCTGTTTCTCAGAATTCTGAGAAAAATAAATCTGAGAAAAAAGTCAAAATTCTGAGGGGAAAAAAAGTCAGAACTCAATTAAATGTTTCACATGTGGCTCTAATCCTCTTCCGTAACACAGCATGCTTCGATGGATGGCTGTAACACTGAATATTTATGGAATTTACGAAGATTAAATGGGATCGTATAGGCAACTCAACTTTTATTTTGAAAGTTTCAACCAGAAGTTCTTGTTTTCGGCATCTAAATTTACGCCTACGTGCAGGCAGACATGAACATTCCCTGGTAAAAAAAAAGGAGGAAGTTTGTCGAGCCATTCGGACAGTCTCCTGCTGGAGCCGGTGGAGGTTAACGATGCTCCTGAGAAGCTTGTGTCTGGCCTTCCTCATCCCGACCCTGGTGGAGGCTCAGTATGAGACGTACAGCTTTAAAAGTTTCCCTCAGAAGGACATCATGCCGCTGGACTCCGCGTACGGCTACGCGCTGGAGCAGTACGGGGCGCAGAACTGGGCAGAGAGCATCAAGTTCCTGGAGCTCAGCCTGCGGCTCCACCGGCTGCTGCGGGACAGCGAGGCTTTCTGTAGCCGCAATTGCAGCTCCGTCAGCCGGGACAACGACACTCTGTTCGCCGACAACAGCCTCCGCGTCATGCGCCACATCCTGCTGAGGGCTGCCTGCCTGAAAAAGTGCAAAGCGGATTTTCCCGTGTTCAACCTCGCATACCCGCGGAGGGATGTGCTGGAAACCTTCGAGCAAAGGATACCGTATCGGTACATACAGTATGCACACTACCAGGTGAGAGGCTGGAGTACAGAATAAATGATGTAGGCCTTTACCACCACATCCTGAAGTTACAGCAGACACTTATTGTGAACTGATAACGCTCAAAAGTCCCAAAAATGGATGTTATGGAAATGCGATGAAGTCATTGCAGGGGATATGTGCGACTTGTCCGCTGGAAACTCAGTGGAATAGCACATTATGTAGCATTGTCACGACTGTGCGTAACGGGCGCAACCACTCTGAAAGTGGACTCGATTTGACTCACCGAGTGGAAATTCGGCAATATAGTTTCCCTGCTGCTTTGTTGCGCCCTCCTGGCTACCAAGCAGGAGTTGAGCATGTGCCACGTCTCTTCCAGTGTCACCCCCCACCCCCCCGAAACAACCCCCTTATTCTTCTGTCAGACGAGGGGGGGATGAGGTCTAGGTTTTTGCTCACAAGACAAATATATGTTTATCTCGTTTATGAGTTTCTCCAGGTGACCGGCGTAATCAGAAGCTAATTCACCACTTTAAACTGAGGTAGTTTATAGTTTATAGTTTATATAGCTGGTAAAAGGTGGATAAAAACTCTCCTCCTGGTCATCAAACAGATTATTATTATTATTATTATTATACTTACTGTTTTTTATGACATTTGACCATCTGTCCTCTTCTTTGAGGAGAGAAGTGGCTGCAGAGTGTGTTTATTGCAGCCACTTAATCTTTTTGGCCAAGGCTTCCTTATATGCCTGCCATTGTCCGTGATTATTTCCACATTTCTGCAATAGTCACATTCATTTTTCCATTCATTGACTCAACAAGAATTTGTGTTCTGACCTGTTAGTAGTGTTTTGAGCAAAGGGGTCAAAGGTCAGGTCAGGTTTTTCAAAAGCCCTGCATGCCAGCAAGAGAGAAGGAGTTTCATATTTTAGGAATCTAAATAAACTGTGATTGTAAAGCTATCTATTGTTCCTCAGCTTAACAACCTGGAGAAGGCTGTAGCAGCAGCCCACACCTTCCTGAAGAAGAACCCAACTGATCCCTACTTGACCAAGAACATGAATTACTACAAGACGCTGTTTGATGTGGAGAAATACCTCATCGACCACGAGGAGCAGCCGTATGAAGTACGTCTGTTAACGCTGTCATCCTGCTCCGCTGTGCAAATTAAACCCGTGCTAAATCAGCCTCTCTGTTGTCCAGACTGTTTTCCTGCAGAGTGTGACGCTTTACAACAATGGAGACTTCAGCAGCAGTGCTCGAAACATGGAGCAGGCCATCACGCAGTACTTTGAAATATACAGCGACTGCTTAGCAGGCTGCGAGGGTTCATATGAGATCTTAGAGTTCAAAGACTTCTATCCCACACTGGCAGGTGAGAGGAGGACAGTTTCAGCTCAGTATGGTTCAGATTAGAAAATAACAGTTTGCTATTTTGCTCACTTTCTCCCCCCCGCTTCCCTCAGATCTCTACGCTGATGTGCTGAAATGTAAGGTAAAATGCGAAGAGAACCTGATGCCCAACGTTGGTGGCTTCTTTGTGGAGAAGTTTGTAGCCACCATGTATCACTACCTCCAGTTTTCCTATTATAAATGTAAGAATGATGGCAAATCTGGTCCTCAGGATTCAGGCTTCCCACTGCGTAATGCTGTACAAACTTGTATTATTTTGTGATCTTTTACAGTGAATGATGTAAAGAATGCTGCTCCATGTGCAGCCAGCTACATGCTGTTTGATCCTAAAGACCACGTGATGCAGCAAAATGTGGAGTATTATCACTTCTACCGGGAGCAGTGGGGACTCGAGGACAGCGACTTTCAGCCTCGGCCTGTGAGTGAAGACTTACTTCCAGGATGTCGGAGACAGCGGAAAGTTCACACTGACTATAATTAAGCAAATCAGGAAAACTATAGCATAAAGTGGTCTTGGCGTGAACATTAACACAATTTAGGGTGGTAATTAGAAAACCCATACACTCTTCTAAAAACAGACTTGTTTACCCAACTTTTTTTTCCCGCTTGGTGTAGATTTGGCAGCAGCTGCTGTGTACCAGTTCTGCATGGAGCGTCCCATAAACACCTTTTTTTGCTCCTGTAAAGGTTTCCAAACTGAGAGGCACAAAAAAAGCAGTAAACAAAAGGACAACAGAGCTATAGAAGAGTCAGAAGTTGCTTTGTGTTTCGCCTGCTGCTCGGGTCAACTCAAAAGCTGATGTCGATGTTTTGTTTTCCAGGAGGCTCTGCAGTATTTTAACGTGACAACCAAGCAGAAGGAGATGCTGGAGTTTGCACTGAACTACCTGCAAACAGACGACGAGGTATGTTGCTACCGTTGCTGCGAGGCAGCGGTGGTTGCAGGAAGTATTCCTTTTGTGCAGCAGAGTGGTGCTGTGAGCACAGCCATCACATTTAGTCACATTTAGTCAATCCTTTTTTTTTTTTTTGCAATCAAAAAATAAGACTGTATTTTAAATGGATTTAAATTACTTGACAGCAGCTGGCATTTGATTGGCTACATAATGGTATTCCAACACATTAATGCCAACATTGGGGCACTATATAAACTATAAACATACGTTTCATTTGTCTGGTTTCTCTTTTTTTTTCTGAAATGAGAACACAGGGAGCCAGTGTAACTATTTTTAGACAGCGCCACTGTGGCCACAAGTGGAAATTATGGAATGTTAAGTGCTAAAACATATTGTTGTTGTTCATGCCTCTTCTACATATAGATACCTAAAGTCTGCTAACATCAGCTAACGTTAGCCACCAGCAGCTTCTGGTCATACTAGAACAAATCAGGCTATGGCAGCAGAACTGTTGAGTGCATTGAATTCGGATTTAAGCTTTTCATTTGTAAGAGGAAGACTTCAAGAGCCACTCTACTGAAGTGTCAGCAGATACTGAACCTGCGGAGAATGAGCTCCAATAGTTCAAATATATACCTAGAAGAAAAGATCAAATCTGCTGGGTAGGAAAATGACACGTTCTAGACAGATTAAAGGACAAGTTCACCCAAATTACTGACATGTTTTTTTTTTAGTAGTGGTGTCGAGCTATGCTGATTTTTATCAGACGAGGTTTCAAAGATCTTCTTCCATAAGATCTTTTTTGAACTGCGCAGACGAAATTCCATCAGCCTCCATTGTGCTGTGGTGGCGGCAGAGGTTTCAGAGGCAGATATCTCCAAACCTCGGCAGATAAAACCCAAACTGTCCGCGTAACTGCACAACGCTAAAGGAAGTATGAACTGACACTTTAACTTGGCTCAGATAGACTGGCAGAGCTAGTTAACTTTTTTTAAAAGTTCATCAAAGTATTCTAGAAAGGGATATACATGTTTCCTTTAGAGGAGTAAAGTAGCTGACTAAGTGCAAGTTGCTGTTGAGGCTATGGAATGAGGAGCGCAAGAAAAAAAGAAGATGAAAGGGAGAGAGGGGATAAAGGCTGCGGAAGAGAAAGCAGGAGGGGGGGGCTGTGTTTTCCGCCAGCAGCGTGTGGTATGTGGCTGGGAGGTGTTGGCCACTGAGGCTGTGCCACATCTATTTTACTCAGGTCAGCCCCTCCCATCTCTACACACTGCCTGGACCTGAGAGGTGGGGAGGAGGACTGTGAGGGAGTTTAGGCTGAATTACAGGGTGCACAAGTGACAGATTTACAGATATATGGAGGAAAATGTTTGAGTGGAGTGGAAGTAAGACAGTAAAAAGCTTGCTTGCTCTTCACTGTGAGTTTTTTTGTGTGTGTGTGTTATCTTTAAGGACGTGGTGGGTCCAGAAGAAATGACCAACTCTCAACCAGAGCATCACGACAGTGAGTTTGAGGGCATGGGAGACTACGAGGAGTCCTTCCTGGCCGAGTGGTGGCAAGAGCCCAAAACAAAGTGGGACACCGGAGAGGTCGCAGACTGACATCTTGAACGCTTGCTCATCCAGCTCTGTCCCACCTCTCATGACAACATACCAAAGGATGTTGACCTCTACAGACAGACATTTTCCGACAGTATTTAGCAGCAAAAGCACAAGTTCACCCAGCTGAAGAGTAAACGGATAAACTTATCCATCAAGTTGATCAAGATCGAAGATTGACGTATTCTGTCTTGGCTGTCATCAGCCTTTTAAAACTGTTAATTTTATAATCAGTCATTGGCCTGAATACCAGTACTTGTCAATGACTTTTCTAGTTTTTATTTAATGAAAGTTGAATGCCTCTGTGCCGAGGTTTAAGGAAGGCGACGTGTAGCTTTTCTTATGCCAAACTTTTTGTCAACCACCAATTGCGTTGTTGTAATAATAATTTGCTCATAATTAAAGTAATATTTTAATATACTTTTTTGTCACTTAATAGCAAGGAGGCGCAACAAGTCTGACTGCGACAGTGTTGAAACGATTAGTCGATTCATTTTGGTAATAGATTAATCATTTGAATAATTCATAATGGGGGAAAAAAAAGAGTTCTAGCTTCTGAAATGTGAGGATTTGCTGCTTTTTTTCTGTTTAATATTATAAATTAAATAACCGCGGGACCTCTGGACAAAATAAGCATTTTGAAGATGTCAGTTTGGGCTTTGGGAAACCGATGATGGTGATTTTTGCTCATATTTGTATGATATTTAAAAAACGTCTCTCAGAAGCAGAAGACTAAAGCTTACCCTCCCAGATCTAACATCTATTAACACCATAAAACATATACCAAAACACAAAGGCAGGAAGGTGTAATTTCACGTTTTAGGATTTTTATTTTCCTTCCATTTCAATTCAACTGCAAGCCTCAGTTCATTTCTTTCTTCTTGTTTCAATTCAAAAAGATAGTGTCTAAAATATGGAATAAGATGCATCTTGTTTTTTTCCTGTTTCCCCCCCCTTAAATTTCAAAATCGGACCCAAACAGTTTGTACTTGGTACCCACTCTGTAAATATTGTAATAGTAATAGTGCATCCGCCATAGTGCAAAGCTCAAATGAACCAAACTGGCCTCATACACTCATACGGTTTCAAACAACCTGCCTTCTGGACCTCAAACTAGAATTTTTTTTTTTTTTTTTACACCTCATTTACAACGGGGATCATTACAAAGCCTCTGGGCTGAGGCGTTCACCCAGGACTCAGGGCTATCAACAAATGTACAAAAGATTCATGACATTTCAGTGATAGCTGGAATGATAAGAGAGCTGCGAGGCAGCTAGCGTAGCTGCTACGCCACATTTAAAGATGCACGGAGGGCGGTGACTGCAGGAGACAATTGCAGATGCAGGTCGTGTCAACAGACTGACAGCTGTGTGTTTGCTGAAACGGATGCAACTCATTTTAACATAGCTTTTAAATAAATCTTCATACAGTGCATTTCACATTCATTACATCTTGCACATATTTACAAATAAGTGTGCATACAGGTGGCTAGTGCTCATTTTCTGTAGATACACGACATAAAAATGTTGAATTCTTTATTAATGCGCTGCTTTTATGGTACCATGGCTGCAGCGCACAACAGTTTGTAGAAAGAGATGATAATTCTAGAGGTAAAAACCTGCCTATCTACCTGTGATAGGAGGAGTGTTAAGGTGTACATGGACACAACTGCCCCTAACACTAATGTAAACACGCATACATTCTGCCTTTCTTTAAAAATCTCATACATTCACTCGTGAACAGACATACAGGTTAAACCTCCTAAGCGTACAAACTTTGGGCCTGAAAGTAGTGAGCAGGTGCGCACACGCGGATATCGTGGAATGTATGTTGGTCAGTTTGTGGTTGAAAACACTAAGTTACGGTCTCTGCTGCTTCAAAGTTCAGTGGTTTAAAATGATCCCAAAACCATTACACCTAGCTTCCCTTTTTGTACCTGAAAACTTGTGTGCAGGGGGACTGGGGGCAAGTAACAACAAACATAAAGTCAGTTATCATTCTGGACTCTGGCCAACGGTTGACTGGTTTTTGAGCCATCGTTTTAAATGATCGTTAGTCCTTCCTCAATCTCTCTTTGGAAAAAAACATGCTAACAACAGTCCAATTTATCTTTTTTTCCAGTTATACCCATGTTGCCAAACTTTTTTTTTTAGATTAAAAACACATTATTGTCCGCTTTGCAATGCTCCTAGTCGAGGCCTGGCCTTAGAGGAACTGCCTCAGGTCCTTCTCCTTTAAGAAAAAAAGGAAACCATTTAGCTCCTTTTACATTATTTCAGTCCATTAGCAAGTCTGTGTGCTAGTCCAACATGTAGCTGTGGACTCAGTTGGTGGGCAGTTAAGTTTTCTGTGCAGGCAGGCATTGGAAAGACATGTTTCTTATTAAACTGGTCCACCGTTGACGTGTTATTCATCAGACTGTCCAAGATGGGAGAAAGGGAGGTACACGGACACCAAAGCACATTCTTAGAGCCACCGGACAGGAGGAAGACCCTGGTGTCTCCTATAGGGAGAGCCACCTGCTCGCTCTAGGCGTGGCCCGATCACAATCCTCAGCGGCCTGCTGGCAGCAGCCACACGACTACGATTTGGCTGGTATGGTGAGAGGAGCTCCACAGGCCCAGAGCAGGACGGAGCCAGGCAGCAGGACGGACGAAAGGGGCAGATGGGAGCGTGGAGGGGACAATAATCGGAAGAGATTTGAAGAGATTTTGGGACAGAAGTGGAAGACTTTTATTTTGTTCCCCTCTTCTCTGATGTGGAAACGACACAGTGCGAGGAGGAAGACGGGAGTAGACAGGACACGGAGACAGAAAGACAGACAGGCATCTTATCCTCCACCAGATCTGAAAGAGAAGTGAAAACGCAGATTGATATAGCAGACAGAAAAACAAATACACTCTGTTCTATATGAAGATGCTTGAGAAATGGAAGGTCCCATTCTGCTTTACAATTCTAAAGGGAATTTTTACGGGATGGGGAGTTGTTGTTTTTTTACTCAGCAAGAACTGAAATGAAGCATTTAAGAAAAAGGAGCCGTGAGATGCATGGTGAGCATGGTGCACTGTGGGGATTAACTTCAGCTGGGATGGCATGAGACGGGATGTTTTGTGATGCTTCTCCTCCGACAGCATGGCTGAATCCAAATGTCCACCCTCTGGACTTAACAACGGAGACTTTGTGGTTGATTAATTAAATCAATAAATAATATATATGTATATATATTATATATTATATACTTGTATGCATTTCTGTATCGTAATGTGGTTGAATTTTATTTCTGGCCTACATGATTCAAATACATTTTTTAGAAAGTAATGTTTTTTTTGTAATTGTAGTCGGCAATTGGAAAAACTACACCGTCACCGTGTATTGTCATGAAATGTGGGTAATGATATCAGTGACTCTCTGGAAGTCTACACAAACAGACCACTAGCAGACTTCCTGGGAACTGTGCCCCCAAAGTCTGCGAGCCTGCGAGATCGGTTAAGTCCGGACATTTGGATTCAGCCCGCATCACATGGTCACGGTCCTGCAAGATTATACCTTCCTCTTCGAATGTTCCTGCATCCCATGAGTGCACATCGGGAGAACAGACAAAATGTCAAGACATATCATGGACAATTGGGAAAAAAATGACAAACTGATGACTAACAAGCAACTATTTTTTAAAGAAACAGGTTATGAAGTTGATCATGTGTTATAGAACATTATAAATAACTGCACAAAAAAGTTCATTCATTAACAGAATTGTTAAAAACTAGCATCAACAGACCTTGTAGAATGTGAACATACAATCTGATTTAGCATTTGAATCATTTTCTTTCATGTTGGACTGGCTATACTTGTTGAGATTTAACCACAATGCTGTCAGATTTTAGAGCAAAAACATGAAGCAAACAATGAGTCATTCAATCCATTATTAATCCACCGCTTCTCTCCCAAATCTTTCTTGCCTGATTATAGTAATGACATCACATGCAGCAGGTCTACAGCAGTCATGGCACTGACCCTCTCAGCCCCATAGAGTCTGACAAGGCGCTGCACCAGAAGCTATTACATCCACCCTTGAAGCCAGAGGTCTGACTGGGAAGAGAAAACTTCCTGCTACTACAGCTCATGCACACATGCACAGACACTTACCCCTGGCCCTAAAAGGACTAACTACATGCTAAAAAAAAATCATGAAGGTTTTGCTTTTCAATGAACAGGGCACAATCATCTTATGAGTCTTAACTGTGAGTAAAGTAGGAGCAGTCCTTTTAGGTCAGAGTATAAGGAGTGAACAATAGCAAGCATGCACAGGCAGAACAGTGCGGAAGAAGCACTTCAGCAAGGGCATTTGAGGGTAGGATGCTGCTAAAAGGATAATGCAGGCTAAAAGAGCACCAAAGGTAAAAACATATTCTAAAAATGTGTTTATGGTCATCCACTGTAACCATTACACTTTTTCATAAAAGGCTAATAAATCTAGTGGACTTGAGAGAAGTGCTGTAAAGGTTCCTGGCATATTAACATCTCCATGCTGCTCTCTCATTACAATAAGAGGCTGAACTTGTAGTAGAGGGAGGAGGAGGAAAGGTGCAGGATGGAGCTCAGGGTTAAATAATGATTTGAGCAAACTAAACAAATCAACTGGGTATGATGTTTCGCACGGGTTTTAATGCCAAGCGTGGTTCGAGCGTTAGCACGGTTGAGCTCAGATTCGACTCCCCCATTTCCCCTCCCCTGAGTTGCAAAGGGGCATCTATTTCAGAGGGGTGAGAGTGGCAGGGGCGGGGTTCCTTTAGGTAGAAGCAGACAGGTACACAGAGGCATGCCAGAACTCTTACTTAAATCCCCATCCTGTTCCCCCTAGGACTATAGCTGCCAGGAGAATAGCACCTGCGATGGACCCTATTATGATATTGGTGCCACTGGGACCTGCGCAGAGGAAGGAGGGAGGGGAGCGGAGGAGGAGGAAGGGGAGGAGGAAGGGGAGGAGGAAGGGGCAGAAACAAAACAACACCACTAAAAAACACACGTCAGAGGACAGCATCAACACCGTACATCAACGACATCAACTAGAGAGAGAGGCAGATGGGAAAATACCTGCAGACAGAGAGAGAGAGAGAGATGGAGGGAAAGAGGAGGAAACCAGCACGTGGGGTGGAGGTGGGAGAACGGGCGGGTGAGCGAAGGAGGTCAGGGAGACAACAGTTACAAAAAAACAAAGGAGAGAGAGTTTTATTACTTTGTTCTCATTCCCCCTCTCCTGCTCTTTCAGCTGGACACCCTCTTGCTCAGGGTGGCTTTTTTGGCCCTATGAGAGCAGCTGCTCAATTGCTCTGTGTCATTGGCAGACTGCAAGAAAGTAAGGAAGACACTTGAGGATGACAGTGCCTGCAAGACATTCAGTACCACCACACACACACACACACACACACACCAACACCAACATACTATACATACACATATGCTCTCATGGATAAACTTGTCTCAGCACGCCCACACTCTTCCAACATTGAAACCAAGACTCAGCAGGAAGTGAAAACACTGTTTGGTCTAAATACTGATGTTCTCACAGTAATCAGGTGAACTACTCTTTGTGTTTGAGGACAAGATATTGTGCTCTGCTTCAGTACACAGAGAAGCTACAGTGACAATGGGCAGAGACTATGAGGGGGGATATGAGAGGCAGACAGAAAAGAGAGACAGGTTCAGGGGTTCTATGGACCTTTCTTCTCTGGGCCTGTCTGGACTGTTGGCTCGGGGATGGGATCGAAGACGCTGCAGTCCTTCCCCGTGTAGTCCCTGTCGCAGATGCACTTCACCTCATTACTGCAGGTCTGCAAGAGAGAGAGAGAGAGAGATGAAAAATCAAGTGCAATGATGGGGAGTGACACAAGCGCAAACCCCAGCTGGAGACAGGCAGTTCGGGCGAACTAGGGACCAACCCCCATCACCCCAACCTTGTCCAGCCTGCCAGTCTGGACCAGACCCGGACAGTTAAGGAGGGAGTCTGTCCACTGATGGGTGGAATTACTTGTATTTCCTGCCAAGTGTACTTTCATGATGCCCACAATGTTTAGTTTATTGACACCGTCATAGAGGTTTTAGTTAAATGTTTTAGCATTAAGGTCATTGTTAGTGGTGTTAAGGTGTTTCTTATATTCCGCCCCCTGGTATATATACAGACAGGAAGGACAAAACATCAAAAATACGCCTCAGTATAATGTAGTTCAATGCAACAACAGCTTTATCTATGACCTCAGTAATAAATAAAACAATTGAATTGAATTTCTGACAATGTCACCAAAAAAAGAACATTATGAGCTTAGTTGAGATAGATGTTATAGCAGGGCTGTTGTGGATTGCATTAGATTGTACAGGTGTACTTAATAAAGAATGCATGTATCTGATTTTTTTTTTCTTTCAAAGTCTACATGTCTTCTAACCTGCAAATCACCAAATCAATGTTTGCTGAGAAATTGTGAGTCTTTTTTTTACCCCGTGGTCGGAGCAGATGCGTCCAAAGTTGGATCCCGAACAGGCGCTGAGGTTGAATGCCGCCACAGGGAGGCAGCGGCGCTCCAAACACATCATGTTGGGACCGCAGGGAGTGCCGTCCTCCACATAGCCCAGGTCTGAGCCATCCTCCAGCAGAGCATGGCCACCTCTGAGTGAAGCATCCAAACATGTCAGACACGTAGAGGTTAGAACTACACATCTTATAATTTTCATACTACTTGTTAGTTGTACTAGATCAGATGGATGTGACCCATTACCTGCAGTCCAGGTACTTGTTCTGGTGGTACAGGGTGAAGCTGGTCACCTCACCCTGCAGGTCTCCGAACTTTGGCTTCATCGTCACATTGGCACAGAAGAGGAAGCCGCACAAAACATCCCTAAACAGGAAAAAGTGAAATAAATCTGCAAGGCCCAAAGAGCTATGCTTTGTTTACACAGACATCAAGCACCGATCAGTGCAATATCTTCACTTTTTGCACAAACAAAAAGCAGAATAGAGTGAACACACACTATGAAAATATGAGCAAGGGGAATCGGGATGGTGTGACTCACGGCTTGTTACACTGCAGCCAGCCCTGGCCTTCAGGACCTGGACCACAGTTACCTTTCTCTGTCCCTTCTGCATTCAGCTTCTCATAACAAAACCTATCCGCTGAATCTGGGAGGGCAAACAAAGATACAAATTAGACTGTCATGAGGAGAATGGCACCACAAAGCCAGGCACGAATATATACATATATATATATATACAGTGATATGACAATATACCATTTGCAGGTGCAAGGTGCATTGTATTCTATACTTACTATAACCCCAGAGTCCCCTACACTGTCCATCACGAGTCCTGCATCGTCCGCTGTAACAGCGGCCCTGAGGACATGAGACAACAACATTCAAGTATACATCAGAGTGACATCAGACTAGAAAACATGCCACAAACCTGCACTTACCTGACTGTTATCACACATGTAGCCATCCAGCTTGTGGACATTATGAGGGCACTGCAAAAAAAAAGAAGAAAGTACATAATGTTCCTGATACTCTGGTCAATCTTGCATTTTTCCTCCCGGTTTTCCATACTCTACCTGACTGGAGTCTCCGGTGCAGGTCTCTGGGATGTCACAGTCGTTCACAGCGTCTCGACATACCACGCCTCTCTGCTCATACTGTCACAGCATGAAAAAGGCATCAGGTAAACGATGGATAAGTCATACCAGTCATCGTATTTCCATTGCATGTCAGTGCACGATACAGGCTGCCTGAAAAGTCTGAAAATGTAGTGATAAGTAGTATGACTTTCGCATTTTACTGCATGTAGTTTTACTTCTCTTGAATAGTTTTATACAATTGATACATTTAAGGTATCGACTGAAATAATCCAGTACCAGGTGGTATTGAAACTTCTCAAATAATACTTGCATTTAATCTTTTTTGGACCCAGATCTAGAAAAAAATGAGTATTTATATGGTTTTGATCACAGCCAATGACCGCAAGTGTTCATTGATTTAAAGTAATGTTTGATTGGTCCGTCTGTGGTAGTGAAGTCGGCCGCAGTGTATTTGATGGAGTCGGCAGTGCAGCGTGCCAAGATGCCACCATAAAGAAATAAAAAAGGTATTGAATGAAGTACTCTGTTTGTATCTGCATCACTTTACGATCCTCAGCCCTATTCTCAAAACAAGTCATATCTCTAGAACTAATTTCTTAATCCTCCCAGCTCGATGAGCAAATGTGAAGAGGCTGGATGTCTAATGTGTTATTTGGTCCAAAAAAACTTCTCTAACTAGATGCAGGAAAAAAAATATGACTTGTACTATTTCCATTTATTTCTTCTAGTTTGCAACCCTAACAACACACATAAGATATTTTAGCTCAGTACTCTTTCATTGTTGAATCACTTCTTTGTCTCATACATAGATTTAGTTCACTCATTTGATTTTACAGATAGACTCACCTTGCAGCCACTGCAGCAGAGTCCGTTACTGCACATAGCATCATGGGTAAGTGTGCACTTTTTACAGCAGGCTCCTCCACTCCGGGCGCACTCCTGCAGCCACAGACATGAAAACAAACCTTCAGCTCTGTTCTGGCAAACACCACACAAAACCCTGCGGCGCTCCCAAAGAGACAGAAGGTACTACCCATCTGCAGAAGAGCTGGCTTTCATGCATGAGGTCCAACTGCATACTCACCACCTGGGATCCACAATCGCACTCCTCCCCTGGCTCCACAAAGCCATTCCCACACTCCGGAGGGTCCAACAGCTGAGAGAGAGACAGAGAGGGACATATATGAGCCCATATGAGACAGATGGACTAGAGATGAAATGTGTCAGTAATATATGAGATTGTTGGCTGGAAGTACAGAGATAAGAAGATAGGGGTATTACTTAAAGGAAGGAAACAAAAAATATTCCACTGTCCTCAAAGTATAATAATGAAAATGAATAATAAATTAGTTGACAAATAATGATGCTCAGATGCAGCTGCTCTCACACACATCCTACGTCACCACATGGCCCTCACCTTGTTGGGCTTGTTGAAGAGGCAGCTCCCGCCCCCCTGGAGCAAGAACTGAATGTACTCGTCAACACTGCAGCGAGAAAACTTTCTGGGCAAATAGTATCTGCAATCAAAATCACACACACATACAGACGCAGAAAGATCGAGACAAGGACATGGCAAAAACATGAAAAAAAATAAATGCACAACGCTTTTCTGCTAGTAAGGAATACCAGATCCACTGTGGGAGAGTGTGCCACTTTGCAATCTGACAGAAATGTTACCATCTGTACTAAGATATTACTCAAATGAGTAATTGAAATCTGTATTGGTCCATCTGGTAAGGAGAGCCAATTTCAAATCACTAGTACTGTAAATATTTTTAACTTGATTTTGAATTTCTACACTGTGGTCGTCACGCTGATGTCTGATGTTCCAACAAATTTGCTTAAAGCATTAAATACTAGCTGGCTTGGCTCATTGAAGACCAAATAAAAGTCAGTGTATCCCTCTGTTACAGGTGTGTAATTGTCTAATTGAGTGCAATGAACGGAACGAATCGCAGCTTAGAGGGAGCGCGACAGGGAATCAGTCCTGCTGTCTGTCTGCTGTCAACACATGGAGAAGCGATGCATTTTGCAGGGGTGTTGTGGTTGTTTTGTTCACTTCACTGTGCTGTGATGCAGATCTTTACCCGGTGTCTTCCATGATGCAGCCCAACCAGGCATCTGGGCACCTGCAGTCTCCTGTGAAGAAGAACAGCACATATGACGAAAGGTGACTCAGTGATGGAAAAACAACATGGCGTTCAGCTTTTACAACACGAGCTGTGACACCTCACATGCTGCAGCAGGTCTTGAAAAAAAGATTTATGATCGACAAAGAAGAAAAGACTCTTCATAGGACTGATACCTAGTGACTGAGGTATGGTAGCCTATGTATGTGCGCACTGAGCTCATGTCCTGGCATTGAATAATGGACCTGATGGCACTTCAACATTAATCACAGAGCCCATTGTTCGGTGGAAGCAATGCTCTAACCACCACCCCCTCCTTCATGGACGCAGGTGACTAATCACCTAATGGAGAAGTCTAATTACAGAAAAGGACTGCTGGATAGGGACCCAACATTCCCCACCACCCAGCTATCAATCCCATCCCTCACTATTGTCCTCTGCCTCCATTATTCCCACATTCATCTTGCTCTCTTGCTTTGATAATTCATTCAGTTCAAACCTTGGTCTATAGATCTCTCTATCCTTCCCCATGTACCGTCTTTCATGTTGTCTTTTACCTGCAGAGTTGCGTGCGTTATTCCACCTCATGCCGATGTTCTGGCCCAGACTCTGGCACAACGTGATGGCCATTGCACCAACATTCCCATACTGGAACGAACACACAGAGAATCCACACAGGAGAGCTTTATTGTGAGCTGGCACTGTCCAAAAGCAATAAAATCCCTGTTGGTCCTTTGGAACAAACGTGACCATTTTAGATTTTCCTCACCTCGTTGATACCTCCTCCCCTTGTTAGAGAGCACACTCCTCCTGTGTAGGCTGTCCCACTGCGGCTACTGTGAAATGTTCGCCCTCTGAGGTGCACGGGAAATATGCCATCATTTAAAATAAAACCCCAATTAGCATCCAAAAATCAAATAGTTACGAGATTTATTTTTTGCGGTCCCCTTACGAGAAAAGATGGACGACGTCACTTTGCTCTCTGATGTTGTCCTTCCTGTATTTCATGAAGTTCTGCAGCGTTATCAATGGATCTTCCATGACTGGCATCATATTTTTAGAGGTCCAGGTCTCCATGGCAACCAGCACGATCCTTGTGTTCAGCTGTTCCTTGTAGATCTGGGGACAAAAAAAACGCCCATCAGTCTCCTGCTTTGTTGGCGTGACACCTGTGCTGTGAACACTCCGTGAATGGAGAAACTGTGTGCTATCTGGGATATATCAGTTCAAAATGTGGAAATGAGCACACACAAACACACACACACACACACACACACCACACACACACACACACACACACACACACACTTCTTGGTGGGGGTATGTGTGTGCAGTGTGTGTTTAGGAGTAGGAGGATTATAATCATACAAACAAAGCTCTTACCGCATCTGCCATGTTGACCACTGCTTTGGCAAAGTTCTTGGCTTGGCTGCTGGAGCGACGCAGCTGTACAAACTGTGGAGACGCAGAGATACACAGATGGTCTAAGAGATGGATCACGTTCACTTTCTCTCACACGCACAATTGTACCTCTATACTTGTAAGGATCCTGGCGTAAATAAATGATCATCACTGATTTTATTTCCATGAATTACTTGAGTGATAACTCGATACTTTCTCCATTTAAGATTACATCACAGAAACCTTTGTACCGCACGGTGTGTACTATATATTTTATGCATCTTTTATAAATCATATCATCAGTATCAATAAACCATCAATAAATAATTTCTTTCCTCAAATAAAAAGTTGGACAAGGCTAGCTAGCTCTGATGAAATCAACATTAATCAGCATTGATCATACAAGCTTCACTTTCTGCAAAGTCTGTAAGGCGGACAAACAGTTTTATCTAACTCTGGTGTTAGTAGGTATGACGCTGAAACTTTAATCTAAGCTTTCTATAGATTACTGACAATCGCTCCAAGAGAATACATTTTTACAGAGAAACACTCGTTCAGTTTGACCACACATTTGCTGACTGGCTAAAGTCTTTACACCAGTAGAATCACTGAGGGACTTTTGGTGTGATTATTCAGAGTCTATTCAGTCATCATGCAATCTTAAAACAGCAAGGGAGACATCCTTGTTTACTTATTTATAATTTTTTAAAAAGTAATTTGATAGACTTCAGCAGCTACTTTATTTTTTAGGGCACATTGTACACATTTTTCCCAACAACAACAACACTTTTTTTTTTGGTCTGGTTAATTGTTAGGAGGACATTTACGTGAACAATGTTAATTCATTATTTTTATACACTGTCTTTTCTTTCTAACCATTGACATATCAACACCTGTGCATTTGTAACTCTGAGGGTAGTTCTAACATTATACTGATGTCAGTGGATGCATGATGAAAATAGCTAAGTCTTGTTTTTTTGAAGCATTACGGGGACATTGATGTTTTAACTTGACTTTTTAACTAACTAACTTTTTAACTTTGCATTGTCATTTGTCAGACAAGCAAACGATAAAACAGCCCAGTTAATACACGCATCCTAAGCTCAGGCTATTATCTGGTTAGCCCTGCAAACCATGCTGGTAGATCTCACCTCTACGACACAAACAAATCCCCAATTTCTCTGGACGACAAAGACCATCAGCGCACATCAGACGTCCGCATATTTAGTAGAAAAAATGTTTTTTAACTCACCATTTCGTTGTCGTTGACCACCATCAACTCAATATATTTGGTCTCGGTCTGGACAGAGGGCTTGCGAACAAATCTCTTGGATCGCCTCAGCCCCCCAGACACCTCCTGCTCCCTCATTTGGTCCGGTCTGTCGTCATCGCCATCACCTCCTCTGCTTTCCCACTTGCTGTCCTCTGTACAGTCTGGACACACAGAGAAG
This sequence comes from Hollardia meadi, assembly GCA_037974645.1. Lineage (NCBI taxonomy): Eukaryota > Metazoa > Chordata > Actinopteri > Tetraodontiformes > Triacanthodidae > Hollardia > Hollardia meadi. The sequence goes on from JBBPCS010000672.1 coordinate 10,506,152, forward strand.
CAGAGCTGCAGGCAGTTAGGCACTGTTCTTCTTATACTGTACGTGTACGGTGCAGTGCAAACATTACTTTCTCGATTTCAGCCAAACATCACAGTTCTCAATCAAAAAAGCTTTGACTGTAATTGTCGCTTCAAAATAACATCGCATTCAATTATCGCCTTTGTTTTGACTGAATTCGCGATTATCATTGGTGTGAAGATTTCCTAGTGTTTGAGGTTTACTGGACAGAAACAGCAGTATCCATGGAATATTAAGTGACATTTATTCAGACATTATTTCAACAGTGGACAGGAGGTTTGGTCTAATTTATCTAACTGAAGAAAGGCAGTTACATTAAATGTGATAAAGTTAAGAACATAAGAAAAGACTGAAAGGTGGTGTTTTTCTGATGTGATATGAGTGAACAAAGCTTTAAATGGACTTAGGTACCTGGGCAGTGTGGGGAAAGTCTGATATCAGGCATCCTGCGAATTAAGTGAGCGCCATCATCCTATAACAGAATACACCCACAGATGACATTAGACACATTAGGTCCTGAAACAACAACATCCCCATCCACGCTTCATTACATTCTCATGCTGGTCAATAAAACTTAAGTAGTTAGCACTACAACTGCTATCCACTGACTAATTACCTGATTGCTTCCATTGTGAATGGGTTCAATCCCGTACGACAAGAAGCCGTCAGAGAACATGCCGCTAAGAACCAACAAGAGAAAAACTGTGAGCTGCAGAGCAGAAAGGGTCAGTGACACAGATCACTTGTATGTGATTTTATAAATAAAGTTTTACTGTCAGGCTCACCACAGGCCGTGGCAGGTGGAGACGGCTGCCCAGGACTCTGGTAAACCTCTTAACCTTCCCTGGTAGTAGCAGTGCTCCCCTCCCTGTGGACACAATGCACCACTGTTGCTCATGATACAGCCTCTACTGACACACTTCACGCTTTATGGGCAAGCTTTTATACTTCATTGGGTATCGTGGTTGGTCAGCTCTGAGGAAAAACCTCTCACAACCTTTACATATGGGACTCCCCTCTCCCTCTTTCCCCACAACTGCATTTATGGCACAGTTAGTGACCTACTTGTGTCCTGTGCTCTGCTCCACCCTACTATGCTTCACTGACAATAGAGGTAGACCCTTGACAATCTCTTGAATAAATCACCACTCACGTTGCCCACACAGTTGGATGTGAGAATTTAACATGGAACAACTGTATAGCAGGCAAGCTGCAATGGAAAAATGCAAGATGAGAGTAAAAAAAGGGGTTGTGCTCTCCTCTTTTCTGCCCTTAAAACAACCTTGGCTACCACAATAGAACCTTGGCTTTCATTTCCAGCTGACACTGCCTCAAAAGAGGGATGCACTGCTTCACGAGGTCACAGCAACGGAGATGAACCGCCAGGAAAGGTGAGAAAAGTGAGAAATGCCAGAAATTCTAGATCAAATTGAGTTCAGCAGGGTGTCTCAACCTTGCCACAACAGCCAGGGCGAACAGCTTGGGTGGGCTGAATGGAAATAAAACCGACAAGAGGTCAGCCTGGTGACGTGCTGCACTGAATGCATCACACCTGCCATGTCCAGCAGCAGCATCAGAGGCATCACGTGAGGCCTCCATCCAGCTAAGCGACAATCTGGCCCGACTACAGGTCTCCATCCCTGACCCTGCAGGTCTCCTCTCCCTCCCGCCATTCTGGGAACAAACCGATTGTCTATGAACCCCCAGAATTACTCCCCAATGACAAAACCTTGTTCTGCCTTTGTATTAACTGGCATTTTACTCCTCATATTCCCTCATCCTCCTCCACTCTCGCCGGCTCGACTCTTCCCTCCCTCTCGGTCTTCTTTCATTCTCTTTGCTGCCAAGAACTTAATGACACCGCTGAGCTGGCTCATTGCTATGGAAACAGGTTTGTGATTGGTCGGGTGGACTGAGGGAGAGTTTGGAACGATTGTGGGTGGGGACACGGAGTGCTGGCTGGGTAGGTGGGTGGCTGCCGGGGGTGGTGGGGAGGGTGTTAAGGCTTTTATCCATTTCCTGTTATCTCTTAATTCATTCTCTTTGACACCACAGGCATCCGCTGGCTTTTTTTCCTGACCGTTTCAGCCACAGCAGAGAGGCATGCATGCACACCACTGACAGGCAAACCCATGCACAGTATGTAAGCACAGTAACATACATAATGTTAATAGTTACATGGCAACCTACTTTTGAAGCTGAGAGCACACAATGCACATTCCATAAATAGACAAAACAGGAGGAGGAGGTCAAACTGTAAAAACTTCAATAAAACATCGCAATTACATTTAAAAAATCAGCCTTAAAGTATAAAAATGTTTTCTGCTTCTAAAATGAGACTTTTAGAATCAAACAGTCCTGCATTAGATGACCTTAAAATATATAAGACATAGGAATTATGTTATATAATGAGCTCTAGACCGTGTGAGGTGTCGCGACTGACAAACTTTCAATTCATTCTGAAATTCACTGGCAACAGCACCGGTGTAAAATGTGATAAAGTCTCAGTACACTGTCAGTACACATTCCCGCCCCACACAACCAGTCTTACCACAGACTGCGAGGGTCGGCCATCCTGGTTAAAGTGCCTTTCCACATATTCTGAGGACAGGAGGTGACTGCAAAGAGAGAAGGCACACCATGAATATGTCTAACAGCATTATCTCTATCACCATGTAATCAAAAATTGGTTTCATCAGGGATTGTTCTCTCCTCAAATGTATTTCACACAGAAGATATTAACATGCGGTGTTAATAAAATGAGTGGAACCTCATAAAAACGCTGCAGTGTGTGTGCCACGTTGGTATTCCCCATCTTGTCATGTAACATTGTGGAGTCGCTAAGTGCTTTTGCTAAAGTGTGGGAAAATGCTAATGAGAACAGCTGCAGTAAATTAAGAGCACCTACTGATACAGGCATGTGCTGAAAAGGCAGATCTGATGATTCTGGATGGTAATACTAACTGATTTAGCTCCAGGTCCAGAGTGAAGGTGTGTCCAAAAGCTTCCACTTGGAAACAGCTCTGGGCCAAGTGGACGGGCTGAAAAACAAACAAACCCCACAGTGACAGGGACAGATTTGACAGTTGATAAATTGAAGTGTAACAAAACAATTGTGGTTCAGCGTGTCGCTCTTTAAAAGCCTCAGAGTGATTTTGAGAACGTCCCATGAATAATACAACAGAATCAATAGTGTGTACGCTCTAAAAGCATCTCAGCAGCTGAAAAATTATGACTGATAGAGTCTCCATTGATCGATATTGGCTGCCAGCATTCAGGCAGGCACGACTGAGAGAGCTATGGATGTTTAGGAGCTAAGCTGGAATTTCGTGATAGTGATGAATAAGGTGTGACAGGAAACTTTACTGGTATCTGGTCTATATACTCAGTGCTGCTGTACCAATGTCCCTAATGAACAGTTGTCAGAGCTGAGAAGGTGAGGAGACAGCAGGGCCTGGAGAGAGAGAGAGAGAGAGGGAAATTTACTGCAGACTAAACAGTGTGTCTCTTCAGCCGTTTTGGCTGTGCCAGCATGGTTTTGATCTCAGTCTGGAGGAACCAGGCTGCAGTGAATCACTGGGCTTTTACAAAAACATGTAACACCATCCAGAAATTATTCCCTCCGGTGAGTACAGACAACAGATTTCTTACTACTGTCTCGGAGAGGCTGAAGCACAGGGTCCATCAGTGCTCTCTCTCTCTCTGTACAGTAACGTTGTTCCACAGCTTTACATTGGTTGCATTTGTGTTTGACCACAAGGTCCATTTAGTGGCTGCCCTGGTGTTTTCAACTGTATCACATGATCTTCCTCAGCAGGAGGAGTTTGCACAGTTGTCATGCAATGTTCAAAATGCAATTTTTACTTCAAAAGCTGTGACTGAAATGCCATTCTTTAGGAAAAAAAAATCTCACCACAAAAGCTGCTACGGAGCGTTTGATCATATCACATTAATCATTTTGCTCTCTGACAGATCCACCTTGGAACAGACCTTTTTGAGCCACGAAGGATAACGATTATTTAGTATATACATTTTTTGAAACATGTGGCTGGCTTCTTTATGTTGAGCAACAAACTGCCAGTTTTATGTGGGAATTGGTCTCACAGTGAGATGGATTTATCCTTAAAATTAATGTTTCTCATGACGGCACAAAAGATCAAATAAAATAACCAGACCGGTAAGGCAAAAATGCTGTCTCAATTATTTTCTATGCAGCATGATGTGACAGAAAAGAAAGCGCTCATCTCCTGCCGCTCCTAAATTTAGGTTGTCCCTCATTCCTGATGTCTTCAATATTTAACACAGCATAGATACACAAGTACACAAGCTGAAACAGGCACTTCTGAAACCACATCTACTGGAACACTATCATCATTTGTATCTTATGAATGTGAATTACACTAACTGCTGGTTTTTTATTCATATGGTATCTATCTTGGTTAAGACAGCTTCTCCTCCAGGGGCGACAACATTCATCTTAACTAACAGTCTTCATACATGCGACTTGTGTGTATGTGTAAGGAGCCTAATGTATTCTCTCTCTTAACAGTTATATGAACTGTTATGAGATGGGAGGAGTGCTCCAACCTCTTGGACCATGCAGCACTTCTCACACAGGCCTGTTTCATAATTAATGGAGACATCAACACACCATTGAATAATGAAAGTCGGGGGGGCTCAGCATCGGACATGACGACTGAATATTTTAGGAGGGGCTAAGCTTTGTCATGTGGAGATGAGGGCCACTACAGTACACGCATGCACACATTTAATTAGCTCTCTGTGTGTTTTCTACAGTGCTTGCACAGAATACAAAGCAGGTCAGAAGGTTTCAGAGTCAGAATTGTTGCCAGGTGTCAGAGCGGAAGAGAGGAATAAATGGCTGTAAAACAACAACTTGTCAGTCTTGGTTTCATCCCTCTGTCGTTGCTTCACTGTGGACATTCGAAGGGATTTTCAGTGACTAACTGGGTCAAAATCCCGAGAAGTGGCGACTGCTGCAAAGATAACACCCTGCTCTGTCATCCCTGTGTAGCAGAAGCTGCGTGAGCAGCAGAGAGCTGGGCGCTACACTGGTGCAGACACTGGTAAAATGAGGTTCGCATCAGTGGAATAACAGTCTGTCTTGGTACTGTCACACCCATAAAAGCCCACACAGATTTGCTACAATGCCAGCAGTAGTGCATCTCCTTTAGTAGTCACTAGACTTTCCCAGAACTTTTTGATTTGCACATTAAGCTGCAGACCCCCATTTCATGTGATTTAGGTCGCGAGGAAAACCTGTAACATGTGAGCTGATAATGATCAAAAAAGTCTTTCTCACACATTGTCCAACTGGGTTACTTTCTTTCTAATCAAATTACACAGATTAATCTATTCCTCATTTTGATGGGAGATCTAAAACCTGGGTGTACCAAGCCCCTCAAATCAGGAATCTCAGAGCACAGAGTAATCCAGTGTGAAAATAAAGAGAATTCGAGACATGGGAGTGAAATTGACAATGAAGGTGGAGGTTTATTTTTAGTTACACCTTACCGAGGTGTCCCCAGTGCTGTTCTTCACCCTGGTATCCAAGTGGTCGTGAGCCATTTCCTCCTCCGACTCAATCTGCTGCACCAGCCGCTTCGGATAGGTGACCTCAGTGGCGGTGTCCCCGCTGTCCGCCCACCCTGCCGGGGTAAACCGGTCCCACATGCCTCCATCCTGCACTGGGCTCCTGTCCTCACCTGCATGTAGCACAACAGGGACACTCACCATAGGCTCATTGATGTATAGACACACCTGAACGTACCTAAACTGCACCTGGCAGAGATGTAGTAAGCAAAGCAAATGAAAGTCACACTGTGTGAGCATTCAGATCAGTGTTTTTAGTTTGGTGACCTAATTTATCACATTTACTACTTAAAAACGTTTTATTAGCCAGTGCACTATTGTAGGAAATTTAGTAGACAAAATTAGGCTTTGATGGAAAATAATGAATGCATTAATCTGTAATAGTTATGCTTTATAGGCTAATAGACTGACGCCCATATTGACATGTACACAAGGCCCAGATGGCTTAAAATCTTAGCAATCATCAATCAAGCAAATACATTGCTTTGTTGATTGTAATAACATCGTGCTTTTAAGTGTTTATTGGATAAAACGCTGGAGGAAATGGTTAGGGTGCGTTGGATAATGGGGCCCTGATGAAAATGTGTTGATGCAGCAAATCTACTGCATCAGAGAGAGAGAGCTTTCAGGCCAGTGGGATGGTTGGCACCGAGATCCCGCTACAATCACAGCCAACACCGGGGTTAGAAATGTGCTGGTACAAGGAGAAAAATTGTGAATGCAAAGGAAACTAAAAGGATGCTCCCGCTCTGTATCCACCCCCCTCTCTCTTCTCTCTCTCTCTCTCTCTTACCTGAGACTGCGAGCCTCTCGCTCACTGCAGCAAACACCGTGAAGCACCACACCGCCAGCATGATCTTCACATATTTCCCCGGATTACAACATCGAGAGCCGCAAAATGTCACGAACCCAGCCGACGGAGGGGAGGAAAAAGACTGAAAAGCGCACAGCAGAAATGATGGCGAAGCTCGAAAGGGAATCTGCTAAACATCTGATGATGCGCATCCTCTCATCTCCCCCTCTCTCTCTCTCTCTCTCTCTCTCTCTCGCCCTCTCAGCTCCGGCCAACGCCGCTAGTGAAAATGTGAATTTGCATATCAGAATGATGAAAAATGAATCATTCCTATGGGCCTACGGTGGAGATGATCAATACAGGCCTAGAGATTGATCGGTGAGGAAATGGTAATGTCAGAGCGCGCACCGTGGATGCATAGCTCCCCAAAGCTGCGCGGGTGCGTATGGCTGTATGGATGAGGGTGTGCGTATATGCGAATCTGCGGTATGCGGAAACTAAGGGAAGGGAAAGCGAAGACAAATGCGTTTGGTCTGCGGTGAGGAGGACACGTGGGACCGTGGTACCCTCCCTCATCCTGAGCAGGCTCCCCCTCCCGTTGCCATGCAGCTCTCCGTGCAGGGAGAGGATGCGACAGCCCGGCCGAAGAAAAGCCATAGGCTATATAGGGATCAGGGTTTAACACTTGAATTTTCTCAATGTGGGAGTATGAATGGTATCCCGGAATGCCGTGACACGTTGGTCTGCAGAAGATTAAGATGTGTCGAGGCCGAGGAGAGACATCACAGCTGAACGCAAAAACATCCTGACAAATACATCAGAGGCGTAATGTTCCAATAGATAGTCTGTTTCTGTGGTAACCACCTCAGTTTAGGATATTTTTGTAACATTTTTACATTAAGACTGCAATCCTGCTGTTAAACCTGCAGAAAAGTCCCTGCTGTCCTCTGCTGTGAAATATAAATTCAAATGCCATAAAAACTTAAAATAAGAACTGCAATTCTATAACTACATTTACTGGGATAAAGTAAAATAAACCTTTGTGATTATTAAAGAGAGGTAGATTTCCATTTTTTGATATTTACAAAACTGGTTTTCACTTGAGGCAACAGTGTGACATTTAGTTGATCTCACATCAAAGCTTTTAACTGCCCAATAGCTGTAGAAAAGAAATGCAAGTAGCAACAAGAATGTTTGGTAAAGCACTTGCGGGATTCAGAAACAAGGGAGTGTTCAGGCATGTTCCTTTAAACCAAGCAGCAAACACGCTACGGCATATTAGAACAACTCCATCACTGACACGTGGATGTACTTTAAATTAAAAAATATATATTGGTATTGACCAAATGACCAGCGATTCATCATAAAAACACTGACAATATTCATATATGAATGTCACAAAATGGCAAAATCCTCCAAAACATATAACAGTATTACTGTGTGTATTTATAGCCTACACTGGCAACACATTTAGTAACATAATGAAACATGACAGGTGTGATTTGTGAATTTAATTCTAAAAGGCAGTGTTCAATCAATTTGGCTTCTTATTGGGAGCCATAAATACAGATGAGTCGAACACTGGCACTGGAGACCTGCGGGGCTGCATGTGTTGCTCTTCCAGCCCCGTGACCTGCAAGGTTAGCTTCCTTAAAGCAGTTAAGTCTTCCAGCAGCCATCCCGCAACACATTCCCCCTAATGGAGGCACATTGTGCACTGACAGCCCCCTCTGAATATTTCATTTCCCCCCCTTTGAGACTAACAGGGAGCAAGAGATCGTGGGGGAGAGAGAGGAGAGGAGCAGTGCACCATCAAAGGCCAAATGTGTGCTTGTCCTGTCCCTCTTCCATGAAAATAGGAAGGCTGACATCAAAACAGTTATGGAGTTCTACTGTTCATCTTAATTTTAAAAAACAACAACATCATTTTGACTGCCCCTTTTAGTGTTTTTCATTTGATAAACAATGACTGCTGATCAGACAGTGCTGACGCAGTCAATTAAGTATTCAGCAGTGGCACAGCTGAGTAACAAAAACCTACAAAGAACTGCTAAGAGTCAAGGCTGCAGAGAGTATGCTAAAATTGAGGATTGTATAAGAATGACATGAACTTTCTCCATTTACAGCAGTGAATACCAAAACGTCTTCTTAGATGTCTGTTCCTGAGAAAAAAAACCTTTAATTAGAGGTTTGCAGTCTGTTTGACTGGGACTCCTTCCATTTCCACACTAAATCCTATAGTTGAATTTAAACAGAGATACTATGTACTATGTCAAGGGGGAAAACAATGGGACTTAATCATTTCAGATATCTACTATAAAATAAATGTGAACAGTGTTGTTTTCAACCTAAACGCCAGTCTTGGCAGACAGAGACATAGTGCCCTCTACTGTGCGAATAGCTGTATCACAGCTCCAAAAAGATGTTATTTGCCATCGCATCAGAGAAGGGACAAAACTGAATTCTTTACAAGTGTAGGGTAGATTGGGGACAACTGCTAGAAGTCGTATTCCTCCGATCAGAAACATGTTGATGATAGTTGTTGTTCATACTGCACATGCTCAGTTAGAGCAGGTGCACGTTTGCTGCATTTTTGTCATGCTGTCCTGACCTTTTCTATGAATTAATCAAAACTTGATTGAATCATTTTTTGTTGACTTCTATGTCAGGGGTTCGCAACCATTTGTAACTTACCGCCAATTTCTGATTGTGAACAAATTTCTGAGGCCCACCGTTGAGAATAGCTGTTCTAAGTGACATTTCAGAATATGTCAAGATTAGTATATCTAGCTAGCACATGATGATCTTTCATGGCTGATATAGGGACGGCTGCAACAAGTTGCTCCAACTGTCCCTTAGCTGAGCAGCAATGTAAAAACAGGCCACACAACAGGGTTTTTCAACATAAACAAGTCATTGTAAGGTACATAAAACGATTCACACCAATGCAACTTCACTGTTAGGCAAATGGATAGTTCACCCAAATACAAATGTGCTGCTTAAAAAGATTACGTTGACATTTACATTTATAAATGCATGTCATTGTGATGTACATAAAATGATTGAATAACATCTATAACATATGCACAGCGACCCAAGGTAGGCCTATGTTCTAAACAAACAGCATCTGTTCCCAGGGTTGGGGTCAGTTACAAAATCTGACTTCTTCCATGCAAATAAATACTGTGAACGATATATCTAATGTCGGGATTCACAATATGGATTTTTTTTCAACCGATACCGATAAAACGTCCACAATGGCAACAACATGTTTGGCTATCTGGTCTACCCTGTGCTACCCAGGAGTGTATAGCAGTTCAACGACAACAGCATAATGTGTTTTTCTTCTTCTTCATGTCAGTGTGTAGATGCTGTGCTTGTTAAGTCAATGACAGCAGTTTGGCTTTGTACTATTGGCTCTATTTATTGGCTATAATTTCATTATCGGCTGATAGCCCATAACATAAAATTCCCATTAACGGCCCAACAATATATTGGATAGATGTAAGTTTAAAACCATCGGTTGGTCTAGTCCAAATTAACTGAGATACTCAAGAAATGCAAAACTGAGAGAAATGCAAGAAGTGTTGCAACTGTCCTCAGTCTCCCCTATGATCACTTTTTGAAATACAGCAGATTTCCCATTGTGTCTTCTTGAATCTTAAGTTTTTATTAAGACTAGAGAATATGTGGCCTTCCATTGAGTTGTTATTTTAAGTTTGCAGTGCAGTGTGCAAAAGAGACCTGTTATTGGTGGTTAATATTCTTTGTAAGAGTTTTATTACATAATTTAAGCTGGAAGTCCTGTATTTATAAATTTGTATGTTATATATTTTTTTGTATATCTTACTTCTTTTTCTCTTCATCCTGACTTCTGTAAACTACTTTACAGTGTTTCATTGCACTTTTGCTTTGAGTGGCTGGTACATGCTGACTTGCACCTGCTTCACGTTGTTTGCACACAGCTGAGCTAAGCAGGGCAATTAGGTTAATTGGTTTCAGCTTTACTTCTTGTGGCTCTAAAGCGTTGAATAGGTGAACACTGTGGAGCAGCCTGACTCGCCCGCCTGGTGACCTGACGCCGCCAATTAGAAGCTATCAAGAGGCTATAAGACAGGCAGACAAAAGCGGCGGCCTTCCCATTACACATTATCGTTGGAAAAGTGTTCAAGAATGGAAAAAATGAATGGCGTGTGTAGTGGTAAAACTGTCGGCGGCCCACCGCTGCAGCTTTTCAACTGCACCTACACGAACTGTGGAGCGACTTTCACCAGACAGTGGCGACTGAAAGAGCATGAGACGGTGCACACCGGAGCGGTAAGAAATATACTATTAAATATAGACAACATTATGGTAACTATTTTAAAAGTACACCTAAAATACCTGAAAGTGAGAGAGTTGTAAAACTATTACCAAATGTCCACAGCGCCCGTGCCAGTGCAAAATTCCTGGCTGTGGTCGTCGTTTCTCACGGAAATCTCACCTGAGCCGCCACATGTTTCAGCACAGAGGGGAGAAGCTATTCAAGTAAGTCACAGCTCACATTTTAACTGCTGTTCCTCTCGGCCACGGCCTCATTTCAACTTTGCTCTGTAGGTGCAAGTTCCCGGGCTGCCCGCAGAGTTTCTTCAACTCAGGCAAACTGAAAAGGCATGTGCGCTACGGCCACGGAGACAAAAACAAGTATTTCAAGGTTTGTGTGAGTATGCAAATGTGTCAACGAGATGGCGCCAAAACGCTACATTGTAACAAACGGCATCCCCTGCAAGTCTTTGCTCTTGATGTTGAATAACCAGTAACAAAGTCTGTTGTGTCATTTTTAACCACTTTAATGTTTCCCCCCCCCCTACAGTGTAGCCAGCCAAACTGCTCATTGACCTTCAAAAAGCGCAGAATGTTTAAACTGCACTTAAAGGAGCATGAAGTGCCTGCCAAGTTCAAGTATGTCTGTGCAAAATCTGGACTGTAGCTTTGTCCTGTGACTTGATGAAATGCCTGAAATCAGATCCAGAGTCTGTTGGATTACACCCTTGCAATTTTAATTGATCAGATCTTTGATGCCTGGAGTACAGGCTGGAGCAGGAGATAAATAAGTCGTCACAGGCGGAGTGGGTGTGGTTTGGAGTTGAATTTATTTTTACCTCTGCCTGTCCCCGATATGTGGTACTTAGGTGTGCGAAGGACGGATGTGCTGCTACGTTCGACTCCCACATTGCCCGCAAAGCCCATGAGAAGAAGCACACAGGTTGGTCTATTTAAGTCTTAGTAGGGGTCCTTTCATCTTCCTTCCTGTAATATTCCTTCATGGAAAAAAAAGGGGTTGTGGCTGCATTTGCTTGTAACCTTTCCTTGCATCCAAGAAAATTCTTTCAGGACAAATGACATGCATGGTGTATGGTTCCTCAAAGGGATACAGAAGGGAGCAAGCTGGTGACAATTATAGATTTTTTTTTGGTGCACTCACTGCCCTTGTTTGGTTCATGCAGGTTACCGCTGCCCTCATGCTAACTGCCAGGTGCTTGAACACACCTGGGGGAAACTTCAGAAGCATAAGGCCAAACATCCAGGTAAATATGTTGTGGTCGTAGTACAAAATTGCTGAAATCTGTCCCAATTTTTTTAAAATCTGATTTTGTTTTTCACTTAAAAATGTGTCGTAGCTACATTTACATGCCAGGTGTGTAAGAAGGTGTTCAAGAAAGCGGATGCTCTGCGGCGGCACAAACGGATCCATGCTTCCCATAAGCCTGTGCTGGTTTGTCCCAAGGATGACTGTCAGGCCTACTTCTCTACAACATTTAACCTGCAGCACCACATCCGCAAAGTGCACCTCGAGCTCCTCAAATACAAATGCTCCTTCCCTGACTGTCCGCGCATGTTTGCCATGCGGGTAAGTAACAAGTTTTCTAATACGGGTCCTTAAGAAGACGTATCAGAATTGTTATCTGTGCATTCAGACTTCAGAGTTCCCTTGTTTGACTTGCATCATTTTAATTTGGACACTATGCCAAATCAAATGTAATTTCTGACAATAGCTGCAAAATCCAATCTTAAAATCTAATCGGTCTCAACAACTTTGAGTGACATGATTTCTGTGTATTTTACTGCCATTTTCATCTTGTGCAAAATTTCAAATTGTGTATTACATAATCTCTTTGTCTTCCACAGGAGAGCATGACCAGACACCTGCTTCGTCATGATACAAACGGCACCATTCTGAAGGTAAGTCTGACGTCCGTATCCCACAATACAGATTTGGACCAAATCCACCACACAGCAGTGAGCAAAAGCTATTTGGCCACGGGGGGCGGGGGCGGCTATTGATTTTGGGTTTTTCCTTTAAACCCTTTCTAAGCCAACTCCTTTGTAGTCCCAGCCAACTGAAAGGAACAGTCGGCGTGAAAGAGTTGGTTTGTGATTTCATGACCAAGCATATAATATAAAATTTCTAGTTTTTAAGTGTTTTAAAATGATAGGTGGCTCCACAGCCAGTATAAAACTTTGTCCTATGCCAACAGAAACGTCAGCGGCCTAAGAAGTCCTGGCAAAAACGTTTGGATGGACACCATCTGCCCCTTGTGGAGGAAGACTTGCGTCGCCTCTTTGCCCTGCGCATGCGGGTCTCCCGACGTGCCAAAGTGGAAGCCAACCTCGCGGGCCTCTTCAATGAACGCAAGATCCCTCATTATGTTGACCCTGAAGTCAACCTGCGCAACCTGTTTGGTATCAAAAAGCCTTATCCCTTGGAGGAGAAGCCTGTGGTGTAAAAAAGGCTAAAAATCCATCCAGGCTAGCTTTGCATTTTGACTGTTAAGTTTAAACTTCCTGAAAACTGTGCAGGCTTATAAGTTACTCTTACTGATATTTAATTTCTGTAAACAATAAGAAAAATGTGGGTCTCTTTGGTTGAGGTTTCTTAATGTAGCTGACTTACATTAAAACATTTGAATTTCAAACTAATTATTTGAATGTCACTTGACATATTGATATGTCAAGCCTTACAGAATTTCAAAGACTGAATTGTAGTTCTTAAAGACGACAGGTCTTATTTGAAATGCTTATTTTGTGAAATAACACTTTTTGACCCAATAAAATGAGTTGCATTTCGATCAAAGGCGGTGTTTGGCTGCGGTGTGGGGGGGGGGGG